>JAQGAB010001011.1:0-19572 GCA_034696565.1 Isotomurus graminis
TGTAACGTCTTTATTATTTGTTTTGCAGGGCTGTGGTTGTGCGGATCTGACTGCCAGAAAATCAGAAAATGCTGCATATGTCAGTGACTGTGACAGTTAAGCTGTAGTATTAATATCGTACTGGCTTGTTCAACGGTGTTAGAGATATTTTTTACTATGGTTCTTGTGGAAAGTGTACACTTAAACAGTTTTGAACAACGTGTTAAACATGAAACCAATTTTCTCCTACTTACTCAGACAAAACACAAATGTTCTGCTTAAATCTTTCCCGTTGTGAAGTTCATTTAAGGATTTGTAAGAATAGGATGCAATGGAAAAGTTTTACGTAGTCCTTTTCGCGATAAACCGACAGCAGTAGAGAATACACATTTTTACGTAAAGTAAATGTCGATAAGGATGGAAATGATGTTGAACAACGCAAGCTCTCCGGATCCTCTTCATCAAGAAGTGGTCTACAAAAGGCCACTGTCTTATTCCAAGGTTTGCTACTGTAGTATTTATAATAATTTTGAAAATTCAATCGCGACAAGGTGAATAATTTTTTGTATTAGATGGAGAGTTTAATCAAGGAAATGCAAGACCCAGAGCATGGCGTTCCTGTTCGAAGTCAGAAGTTATTTTTATCCTCGGTCCCTGCTGCCTTTGCTGGATACGATATTATTGAGTGGCTAATGGAACGAATGGCCATTGAAGATTCCGGTATGAGAGGAAGTAAACAAAGACATGTTAGATGATTCTTCTCTAACAAAGATGTAGCACATGTTTTTAATAGTTCACTTTCATTTCATTTCAGTTGAGGCAATTCATTTGGCGAATCTTCTCTGTCAGCATGGGTATTTTTTCCCTGTTGGAGACAATCGAACTTTTTCTGTTAAGGACGACTCTTCTTTGTATCGTTTTCAAGTATGTACTCATTTGCTAATTTTATTATCGTAAGCAATGCTAATATCGACGAGCGTCCTTGAATTGTAAATTGTAATCATGTATAGACCCCCTACTACTGGCCTTCTCAAGTACCGTCAATGGATAGTGTTGACTATGCAGTTTATTTGTCTAAGAGACAACTTCGAAACAAACAAAAGCACGGTCTTGACGATTATGAGGTAGAAGCGTACAATGAATTAAGGAAAAATCTCACACAGAAATGGGATTTTATATCAATGCAAGCAGATGAACAGGTATTTCTCATTTTGATTACATATTACAGAAGTAAGTGAATCATTTTGCTGAATAGTAAATGTTTGTTTCGATGTAGGTGAGAATAAGCAAAGACAGGAAAAAGCCAGACAAAATTGTGATAGACAGCCAGGAACGTGCTTTCTGGAGAGTTTTACGACCTCCGCCTGGAGTATCATGTTGTGTCGAAACACCACCAATGTACAAGGCTGATTTTCATGCACATGAAGGAGTAAAACAAATCAGACGAACAAATATTCTCGAAGACCTACGTGCAGAAGTGGATCTATTAAGGACTTCATGTATACGTACTCGTATCAAAGGTAGGTTTGTTGTTCATTCTCATTAACATTGTATTTTTGAATTGTATCTGAAAGCTTGGAATCGATTTATCTAGTCTCTCACGCGCTCGAAAGTTTGGCTTCTCATTGCGAGTCATATCATGAGCACGATCCATTACTAGTAGCAAGACAACCGTCCAACCCCTGGCACTCTGATGACCCTACTTATTGGATAATCAACGCTCCTTTGTAAGTACCTGCTTAAATAATATGAGCAAATTGAATAAAATCTAATCAAAACTCAAGCTAGCCTATCATAACTGACGGTGACTATGATTATTAGAGTTGAAATCTCGACTGAACGTCGGGTTAAGAAGTGGGGAATCTCTATGGAAGACTTAGTATTTGATCCTACAGGTATCCTCGAAAGTTCAAACAACTTGCAAAGTTTAATCGTGTGTATTTAAAAATCTATAATCTGAATTTTCAACGTAGGTCTGCGAGAATTCACAGCGTACCTTAAAAAGGAATATTGTCACGAAAACATCAGATTTTGGCTTGCTGTGAGAGATCTCCGGTACGGGCCGATCTGTCAATTGAGAGGGAAAGCACAACAGATCTACAAGTAAGCATTTCTGATCTCTAATTAATTTTTGGATTCGTTCGGAGTGCCTGTAATCCCCATATAAACTCTTCTAGCGAGTTCTTATCTCCTGGAGCTCCTTGCGAAATCAATATCGATATGAGAACTATGGAACTTGTTCAAAAAGAACTGAACTATCTTACACCTTCTCGCTTTACGTTTGATCCTGCTGCTGATCACGTTTACGCCATGCTATTGAAGAAAGACTGCTATCCTCGGTTCATTCGTTCAGAACATTACAAGAGTTTGGTAGCTAACGCTTTACAACCTAATCAAAAGAAACGTTTGGACAAGTTAGTTCTTTATATTGATCTTTGCAAAATCTACATTAATACATTATCGCGCCATTGCGTTAACTCATTGTTTGGTCCGGGGTTTCAGATTCTTCAGTTTTGTAGCTCCTGGTAAAAAGAAAACCTCAACAACGACACCTCCAAACTTTACAATGGGTACTGGATTGTCCTTACAGAGTGGGTATGGATTGTGTGGAGAGGACACGTTACTATTTTCCTCTGGTAACAAAAGTGATCTACTCTCCGCGTCAAGTCAAGACACTGACAAGCTGTCAGTTATGGCCGACTGTCCCTATCGGTAAACCCATTTAAGACTCAAAGTTAAAGAAGTTTTAATACTTCATCGGAATAGAACAACATATTTATACTAGTACTATTGGTACTTAATGTAATCTAGAGGTGACATCAGGCAAAATAGTTGTAAATGCATAAAAATCACCGTAGTCAGAAACAGCCACCGCAGTAGAGCCTTGCGATCAGGCTTTTAGAATAGAGTTATGCCATATTTCATTGCTCTCATGATGAGTGAGTTTAAATTACATGATTACACCGATAGAATATAAACTTAACAAAAAACTGAATTCAATTTAAGAACCAATTACTGTAAAATATTATCATTACATGTTTTTCTTTTATGTAGAGGAGATTTAATCCCGGACGGAAGAAGGGATAATGAGTCTGTTAAAAATACCTTGTAAGATATAACCTCTCTCTGAATACCTTCCTTTCTCTGACTACTTCAGTTTTTTTGCATCCTTTACTAAACTTCGCCTTGAAATTTCAATTCTTTCGTCTTACTATTTGTCTTTGGCCGTACTCTCAGTTTATCTTTAACTTTCGAGCATTTCTTGTGTTGTGCAATAATTGGTTTGAAAGTTTTATCTGCTAGTTTAGTTTTAACTGCTCTACTGCAATGTGCATGCTGAATATGCTGGTATGCTTGCTTCTCCGTGTGGTCCATCCCAAAGTTTTAGCTTAGGGGTTGGATTGTGTATTCGTATTAATCGAATGTTGTATTTTTAGGTCGCAAGCCAGTATGGATGATGTATGTCCATGGGAAAGCATGGAAAAGCTTCCATCAGCGTCAGAAAAATCAGCGTCTACCTCAGCTCCGGTTCCCATTCCTAAACCTTCAACTTCCGCTGCTGCTGCAGCTGCTTTTATTCGATCTAGTTGTAGTCCTAGTCAACATCTGCTGACTAAAAAGAAGTCTGAGGAATATCCAGAGAGGAGCAGTGGCCATCGCTCTGGTCCCCCAAGCAAACAGTCATCTATACTTTCAAAGCAAGGCAGCACAGCGTCTCAGAAATTCGACGATCTGGATCTTCAAGCGTTCGTGCAACCTGTCGAACGAAGTCCATTATCTGCTATTCAAAGACAAGAAAGCGCAACCTCCAGCAAAAGCATGAAAAAAGCAGAAAAAGAAAATATTCCTCCTATAACAGCTTCGACCGTCGCCTCGAATGCTGCTAGTAACTCTTCCATTCCAGTTATAACAAGCCCGTGCTCCACAGAAAATACACTGGCCTCAACGCAAAGTACACAGTCTAGTACACCTGTATCAGTAACCCCATCGTCGTCTTCGTTAACGTCCTCGTTATCAACATTAATTCCATCCTCCACGTATGCAGGTGATAAAAGTGAGACTTCCACCTTAAAAGAAGTTCCTAGCACAAAGGAAGAAGCACAGGATAATCCTAAAGGAAGAGTTTCCCGAACTGCGAGTAAAGAATATCCTGACGAAAAGGGGATCGGGGACGAGAAAAGCAAAGAAGTAGACAAAAATGAAAGTGATAAGGAAGATAATAAGGTGCTAATCAAGACGTCTTCGGTCGACAGAAGTCATTACAGTATACCTCCAAGAGACATAGACGAGGCTGACAAGAATAATAGTCAGCTTCAAGACACAGGGAAGGTTCCATTAGAAGCAGCAGTAAAGGGATCAGAGCCTCCAATAATTTCTCCTGTCAATAGAAAGATGAGCAAGGAAGAAGACGTATGTCCATGGGACCATGAGTAGGTCACACACACAATCGCTTTTAACGATTAACTCATAAATAAATGTGTGGTGTGGTTGTAGGAACGGAACTAGACCAGAGACTTCGACATTTGTGAAGACGTATTCAACGCTTGGATATTTGTAATTCCCTAAATCCCCGAAGACACAGACGTCAAGAAACTGCCATGTAGAAACCAGCCGTTTAATTTCTTTACAAACCCATTTTGTTTTGTCAGTAGTAGAAAATTGAAATATGATTACCTCGATTGTGGAGAATATTATAAACAGTCCAAGTTGATGAAACTCTAGAATCATGACTAACACATTCATCACCAAAGAACAAAGTATACGAAGATGTTGTCAGTTGTGTCACTAGATCTTACTATTATGTGCAGAAGTAGAGTGTGATGTGGTAGTTTAACAGTATGCAGTATTATCCGGGCTATAGTCAGTAGATTATTTTAAATATTTCCAGTACCCATTAGTGGTCTATCCACCAATTAATCTGAAAGCTTCCGTAGATCAGGGACGTACTGTAACGGGTGACGTATAGGTGTCAAGTTAAATTATACGCTGTTAAAAAATCGTGTGCGAATTGTGATGAAGTAACTACTTGAAGTAGTTTCATATCGTATTAAATCAATCAGTTCCGAGCAAGGTTCCGAGGACTTTGACAGGTTGTAGCAACGAAAGCGTCGCCCCAAATGTGTTACATTAGATGTACTCGTAGATATAGTGCTCCAAATCCAATTTGCGGTTTGACGCTTGTTTTATTTCAACCTATGCTGTGTTGAATGAAACCTGTAAGCACAATCGCTGTGATTGACGCTTAACTGTAACTTCAAAGAACTTTTATAATGTTTGGAAGTTATATGTATCGCAGTATGTGATATGTATGATTAAAAACTAGGTAGATAAGGATGGATCGTTATTGGATGAATAAAGTTGAATATTACGTGCTATTAGATATCCACGGCTGTAGAATATTTACTAGCGAAAAATTGCTTTAATTACAGCAAACAAAATTTTGAAGGATGAATAACCAGCAGAGGAGATTATATAAACGCTGCCATTGCTGATTGATGAACTGGGGGTAGCAGTGATAGTCTTTTAGCACAATGACTGCAATTAACAAACCCAAACCATTAAGTGAAGGGTTAAACATGGTACATGTTACAAAATGCATTCACTTACTCCATAAGCCCTTGGATAATATAGGGCACTTGTTCTGAAGGGGCAGCAACAGCACAGCTTGCAACTTCGACAAACAGTGGCCGGAAGTACTTTTTGGTCATTCTTTTAACATCGTCCAAAGTGACTTCTGTAATTTTCTCCATCACTTCTCCCCTGAACTCAAAGGGCACCCCGTGATAGTAGTCGACGAGGCTTTGCATAGCCAACGAGACGGGAGTATTGCCTTGTTCAATGATTTCAAATATCACAGAACTTTTTGCCGTTTCTAACAGCAGTTCATCCCATTTTTCGAAGTTTTGTTGCAGATGAGCCACGACAATGTCAAAAACTCCACAGTACGCTGCAACGAGATTGGTACAGGATTTGAGCTCAAAGTACAGCATTCCTTCATTAGGTTTCAACTTCATTTTGAAGTCTTTTGCGTATCCAGCTCCCTTCACAGCTCTGAAGAAAGGCCCATCTATTTGACAGAAGTACTGAATTGTAGCCAAGACAAGAGGATATTCCGGATGAGTGAAGTCCTGAATACACGGGGCTGCTTGGGAGAGATATGACCCTTCGTCTGAATGCATCCGGAGGATCCTTTCAACAGCACATTTGTCGATGCACTGAACTCCTTTCATTCTTTTGTGATCTGGAGTATTCGCCAGTCGTTTTGTAGTGTAGCCCCATTGCCATCCTAAATATAGCAAAATTCATGTTCTGAATCAATGTATTACAAACATTGGTGATCACTGATACTCCCCACCGGTTACCTGAGTAGTCAAAAGTACGTCTCAACAGTTGAGCTATTGCATCCTTTACCTCTGGTTTCTCTGTTAAGTAAAATTCCATTTTGGGTAAATTAGTAGCTACATGCACCGTTGTATTTTCAGGTCTCAAAATGCACATCCTAATGGCTTCCAACATTTTAGCAACTTTCTTAAAAGACTTGGGCAAATCGTTGGCAATCTTTTGCAGAAATATTTGTTGTCGAATCAATCCCAGAGTTTTAACATTACTTCCAGATTGAAAAAGAATATCGCTAAGCATTGCATTGGCCATGGTGGACCCATTATCCAACAAATGTGTGACATCATTAGCCAACCTCCGGGCTATGATCTTTAGTCTCCCTGCCTGCCATTTGGTGTTCCATAACAGAATTTGCATCCATTCAAAACCTTCTTTGACTTTCTTCATCTCTATTTGAAATCTAATGCAGAACAGGTGAGAGTACGATCCACAAGAAAATCTTGTCCCTTCCCTGCCATCCCAATCAACTCCAAAGAATGATTCGTACTTAAGTACATCTCGATTAAGTCCTGCGATGGTTTGTTCCACGGTAAAGAAATTTTCAGCATCATCCACGTAAGGAGATTCAAAGATGGCTTCAGCAAATAGTGCCAGGTATTTCTTCTCCTCGAGTGATAGTTCCCATGTGTCCATTAGGACAGTAAGGTACACGTAGCTTGAGTTAATGTCGTCCAAGTAGACATTACACAGTGTGTCCCCAGCCCAAGGGGGGTTTTCATGTCTCTCAATACCCAGGAACCCTGTGGATCAAGAATTTGGGGCTACCTGAGAATTATGAGCATTAGAATTACGGAGGCGTATTGGATAACTCGTACCTATTGAAGATACTGAAGGAGGGTGAACAGAATCAATAATTTCTAGGGGAGGTGGTCGATTCTGAATTTTAGTCGCTGCCCTTATCCTTGCTTTCATTTTGTTCCCCCCTACGTCTCCAAGTTTCTCCTTCATTTTTGCAACTCGAGTTTCTTCATCTTTGGCATGAGCTGACGCAGCAGCCTTGCTTGGAACAGCGTAAACCGTTGCCCAATTAGAATCCAAAATGAATTGAATCACACTCTTCCAGTACTCTTGGGGTTGTTCCAAGAACTGTTTAATTGTGTATGCCATATTAATACGCCTATCGAACATAAGTCCGTCGTCTTTTGGCTCATATAGGAAATCTTGGATAACGGCATGAGCAATGGTTTCCTCTGTAGCATTTTCCATCGCACTAAGCTCTCGTTGGTAACAACGATCAACTATGAGCTCCATCCGGTCAGAGTCAAACTCTCCGTTAATTTGTCTCTCCAGCACAGTGCGAAGGAGTAGAGGAATCTGGTGCATGTCTTTCTCAACCACACTTTCGAAATTGAGGCAATAGATTTTTTGAGTGTGAGTTATTTCTGTGAGATGAACTTGACTGGATAAGGCATTATCGCGTTCTACGAATTCCATGTAAATTGGACCAACAGGACTGTCCAGAAGGTGTTGAAAGAGAATGTGCATTGCTACTGATTTCGTAATGTCGTCGGTGATTGGAGGTCCGATTATCCCAATTTTCACCAAAACATGACCTTCGTGTTCTGAAGGAACTGATACAGTGATTGCTTTATCGAAGTCGAGTTCTACCAGCGGCTCGAATAGCCAAGGCTTTTCCCAGTTTTCTGGAATTGATCTGGCATCAATTTCAGATTCGAAGAATGGGTTGATTACCTGCAAGCAAAATATCGCATTCGGGTTTATGGTAATAACTGCAAAAACAGGAAGAGCAAAAAATGCATACATCAAAGAATTCGCTTCTGTGCATATCTCCACAAATAATCAGACAAGCGTTCTTTGGATGGTAAAACTGGGAATGGAATTCCTTCACAGCGCCAATAGAACAACTTTCTCTCATGTCTTTGCAATGTCCTCCATAATTATAATAATACCCAGACTCGGGAGTATAGATTCTTCTGAGAAGAGCCCAATTAGCTTTTTCTAAAGGGTCATGCTCGATTGCTTCCATTTCTGTATATACGACACCCCCGTCTGTGCCGTCCTCTCGGATGTGGTGGACTTCCGTGACGTAGCTTGCATCAGCTGCAAATAGAAAGTTTCTAGTGCAGAATTGGATTTAACATTCAACACCCTTCAAAAAATCAGCAAACCTAAAATTGGGCAGAAGATGTGGTCCAAGTAGACAGGAAGAAGTGTAAGGAATCCTTCTTTCCCAGCAGTGACCATAGTGTAGCATGCGTGATCCGCATCTAATAATGTCATATTTTTGTGGAAATGAAATAATTTATGAATATTATGTTATGTAATGAGTACCAGTCCAAGCGTTTGTTCCAGAAGCAAAGCATTTGCTAGACAATTTTTCAAGAACGTGAGGATAAGGGAAATTCCTACTTCCCAAGAATGTCATGTGCTCTAAGATGTGGGGTAGTCCGTAGTCATTGGAACACTTTGTCCCTGTAAAGATCTTTTGATGAAAATGGTCTACTTGTGTATCACTGTGCAATCCATAAGACCATTACATACCGATTACAAAGTAAGCATGAACATTAGGACTGACAATTTGTGCATGAACAATTTCAAATCCCGTGGTTTTGGAACGGTATTTGGTTACTGGGTGGACATCGTTTGCCCTTACTGAGGTCACGATGTCCCAGTCTTCTCTGAATGTCTTGTCCCTCGCAGTCTTGGCATCATCATCATCATCCGGCATCCGTCGGATTGAAAACTTTTTCCGACTGGCCGTAAGAGAGTTTGTGGATTCCAAATGGGCTCCGAGTAGTTTTATTGGAGGCCATGCGAATTTATGAATGGATCCGGTGTGTCTTACCAGTTCATCAGGATCATCGACATTGGTCATCAATCCGACATTATGCGCAGCTTCGTTAGCAGCCATAGAACGGCGTACGATAGAGGTTCGCTCAAGAGTTTGTTCTTGGATTAAAGTTTCACTTTCGATTTTTTCGGGATCTAAGGTCTGAAGCCGAAGGACTGAAGGGGTTGCATTTTCTAAGGGAGGGAAGAAGGAAGAGTCCCTGGGGGAAGTACCTGAGCCAGATTTGTGTGGGTTCGTGTAAACTTCAGACATAGAAGGTGTTGATTTTGGGACTATGGACAAGGCTCCATCATTTTCAGGAACTAATGCGATTTCCTCTTCGTTGCGAAGCTGTTCTGCATCTTCATTGGCAAGGTTGAAATGTTTAGTTTTGGGTGGGACTTTCGGTGAGTCTGATTTGCCATCGTTGTCTCCGGTGGATTTGGTCTTCTCAGATTTCAAAGCGGAGGATAAGATACTCGCTAGAAAGGAGAGGTAGCCAGTGAATAGGCCTGAAGGTCAAAAAGAAAGAAGCATTGTACTAATCAAGTACCTGGCGGAAAGGATTTATCAATCTCCTCAATTTTGACAGCTTGATCGGGTTCCATAATGATACGGGAATGCAACAAAAAGTGAACAAAAAGTTATGGGAATTAAGTAAACTAAAATAAACAGGCGGAAGGCCTGGAGAAGGATGCAAATGCAGGTTTCGTACAAGGTTGATGGACTCCAATCCCGATTTTTCAGAGCGTTCGTTGTCTGGAAACATTTCTGAAGTTCTGAGGACAGATACGAATACTGTGCTGCTCCTTATATGCCTTCATGATGTGTGTTGAATATCATCGTTGCATTCTTAACCTAGACATAATTCAATAAGTACATTACTTTGCGCTGGGCTCGTTGAAAAAATTACTTGCAAACTATGGGAATCTTGAAGAATAATCAAAAGGTAGCTAATTCAAACCTCTTAATAACAAAAAGTGGGCCGAAGAAAGGGACCTCATATTTAAACGTCGGAGCACAAACGAATAAGCACTCTGTCGATTCCCGTTCCGATAGTGCAGTCACAAAGTTTGACGCTGATAACCTTCCAGACATAAACAAGTATGAAGGAGCCCCTGAGATCTCTCACCTTAGGATCCACAGAGATGGCATCGAAGATCTCGATCCCACGTCAGTACCAAGCCTAGGCTTAAGCAATCAAATCAATTTCAAACTAAGTTAACACATATTCTATCATTCAATTTATAGCTCATCACTGTACACGAAAAGGCTTGAAAAACGTAGCTGGTGTACAAAAAATTGTCAGTGGTTAATTAAATGTTGCTCAGTTTTATCCACGTACTGTCGTAAGTCAGAAGTTTACAAGGGACTGGACGATCTTGACCCGTAATAATGTACAATTATTCGTATTCATAAGTCTTACAAATTGTTAGCTTTTGTTTCATTATGTTTGCAGAATTCTTCCCAGAACAATTCACTCTGTAGATTATATCAAAACCTTGGCTGAGGAAAAACATGGCAGTAAAATTGCTGTAACTTCACTAAATACCTGCTGTTTAATTCGCTTGCAAATGTATTTATTTACTGCAGATCCTCAAAAGTAGTGACTCCAATCCAAATATTCAGCAAGAACGCCTCCTACACTTAGCGTACAAATCAGCATTTGAAGGTCTTGTGTGTTTGAGCAAAGCAAACGAACTGTTTAAACAAGCGATACTGCTTTTGACGTTCACCCAGTATTCGAACAATCCCTTGGGATCCGATAAGCAAAACATCATCAGAGGCAAAACAGTGATGGGTTCGTATGCTTGGCTGGCAACATACATCATGCAGCAGCTACAATTCGACGCGGAACTGGAAGTCAACGGATATGCTTCAGGAGAAATGAAGGAGATCTTGCGAAGTCATGAGAGATGCGTGTGTCAATCGCTGTATGTGTGGGAAGCTATGCTTCATACGATAGAAGTTGTGGAACAAACGCACAACTTTGTGGAGAAGATCTTCACCGACATGGTAAGTACCATTGGGGAGCAAGGCGAGGAAGCGTTATCATTCACCACAAGACACCTTAAAGAGTGTAGATCGTCCCAAAGAAGGGAGGAGCTGGAGAAGCTCAACACTTATGACTCTCGAAGAAATGCAAAGACCTGGGCAAAGTTTAGTCAAGCTCCTTTGAGAATTATTATGAAGGTTAGAAGATATTATTTGATAAAAATTCGGTTGAACTTATTCGTAAAGAATGGGAAAATGTGTAATCTAATACGTCTAATTAAGGATGAAAGAACAAAAGCCAGTGCAGTTCAATCATGGGTTGGATTTGATGTTTTGCCACCCACTACAAAGTTTTATATCTTGAAGTTACTTCTGCGTCAAATAGAACAGATAGGAGCTACCGTAGTGGACCAGATAGAACAAATAGATTTCCTGCTGCATTCAGGATCCCTGAGCCGCAACAAAAAACACAGGAAAATTGGACCTACTTCGGTTCTGTCGTTTGAAGATGGAGTGTTCCTTATGAATAAGCATTTAGAGGAATCGGCGCCAGCAACGTGGAGTCATGAACACATACATGACTTCTTAGAAGTAGATAAAATCAGTTTGGATACCTTGGACTTGCTGACTCTGAGTTAAATGATGTTTATGATATATCACACATTTTACATAAGCGCTTATCGTATTTGGTTTACAGGCACTGCGACATTAAGAACACTGACGTATGAAACAAGACAAATACTCCACGTGACTTATGAAACAACACGGGATTTGGATTACTTGGAGTGTAAAGTGATGAACAGTTACGAGGACATTGTGGATAACTGTAAATCAGACTTTCCTGCCATGTGGGAGAAAGCAAGGGAAGCGAAGGAAAACGTGAAGAACAAAGGCACCAATAGTTTACACAAAGTCTCTGGGTCAGGAAAGAAACCCCATAAAAGTCGGTTTGACGTTGAAGAAAGTCGTCTGGATGGAGATGATGCTCAACACTGGTTTGAACGAAGTATTTATCAAGATATTATTAAAGAGCTGCCTATTACTTGTCTGCATGGGGCTATCTACCTCACCCTACAGTGTGTCTCCCTCGGCTTAATATTGTAAACGACTGATTAGAGAATTTCATGCATTTTTATAGATTTTTTCTGTTTCAGAGATGCAGAAGAAGTCTTCACAGAAAGTTCTCATGACATGTTGTCCAATGTGGTACATGAATGACTAACTTGATTAAATAGCTAATGGAAGCTAATGGTTTTTTGGAAATCTATGAAGTTCTTGGCATGTAACGTGTCATATTACATTGTCCAAGTACACGCTCTTTGATGATTACTAGGAGAGCAATTACAAAAATGTCATTTGAGGAAATAATCATGTCCGGCTGTGGATATGCATGTCATATGGTTGCAAGGAAGACTGTTTGTAGTTTTGTAGTGTATAGTTCTTAGAAAGTGAAATTCCTGCAAAGATTCCTTTATTTGCATTGAATCACTTCATTCTTAACAATCAGAGTAACGACAATGGTATTCCGTAGGAGAAGTTTTCCTCAATTATTATGTAAGTCAGTAGGGAAATACCAACAAATGGACGGTAATTGAATGCGCGTAAATGACTGGCGAGACTCGAAAGACACGACGACAGGTCTGATACTACTTAATGTTACTTTTACTAACTACATTTACTCGCCTACTATCTACCTCCTGTAATTTTCTGTGTGTGTAGTAGTATAAATAATAGGAGAAAAATACTTTTGTCAACAAATGTCCCACGTCCAAGCGTGATTACAGGTTAACAATGCACCTGTGTTGCAACAAAGGTTACCGTGCAAAGAGGGGTAGTACACTTTGGTAACTGCAAGAGCTGATCATTGTGGATTTGCATAACTGCTGATTGTATGTTCATGTGTGGTTGGTTTCTTTTTATACACTTTTTCAAGTGAAATTTGATTACTCTTTCATTCTCCAACAGGGGAGAGAGGGACTCTGCTAAGATCTTTGCATGTGTATGCATAAAACGTAAAGTATTATCAACAATTAACAACTTTATTAGTCTTGGAGTAAAAAAGATTGATACGACGGTGGCAGAGTAGTAATGATAGTAATCTTGCAATGGGCACGATAATAAAATAACCTCAAATGAAAGACTAACGTGTAGAGTATGTTTGGGTTGCTCGTAGTTTTGGTAGAAACAAGTGTCCTTTCTAAAACCTCAAAAATAGGATGTCCGTTTGGTCAAGTAGAATTCGTTTGGCATGTTGTATTGAAATGATATTGTAATGTGTAGTAATAATGTTTCTAAAAAAATATTCTACCCCGAGAGTAAATGTAATTAAGCTTAAAATCAACATGATTTAAGATGATCTAATTATTTATCTTTGATTTCCAAATGAAGTCAAGAAAGAAGTCGATTCTTGGTCGAATTTCTCTCAATTATTTGTCATGTCATTCACTGTTATCCTGATAAGTTGTTAGTATACAAAAGTGACAGTATTGCGTTGGATGTTTGAAAGCTATTATGTTGTGGACGTTTGTGCTTGTGCATCAATTGTATTCATCTGTCTTAATTAAAAGAGTAATTACACGGATTTCATTTTCCCCTTTCGAGTTCAATTAGAGTAGTGGTAACTTAACAGCATTCTTGGGGCCGTGGGTGAAGAAGATATTTAGATTTTGATTAACTCAACGGGTGATTTGATCTGATTAAAGTTGATATGTGATTTATAGGCACACTTATTGCTTTTGTTTTTACTCTGGTGGCATCTCATTTCTTGCCAGAGGTAGTTATATACAAGTTCCCAAGATACTGGAATCATATCTGATAACTTTTATGATTCACTCAGACAGACAGACATCGCATTACATGCCAAATGTCAACTGAGAGATTGACTTTAACAAGAAACGAACGTATGCACCGGTGATTGTTTTTATTTTTGATAACATCTTTCATCATTAAGGATTCACTCGGTGTTTCGCATGGTACAGACACGATGAACGTTGTGTAGGTTGGTGTTGTTGATTTGTCTACGCAGATATACAGGAGGGCAGTTGGGGATATGGGAAGTAAATCATTACTTAGAGGATTATTTATTGATCTACTTATCTCAAGCAGAGCAACGATAATTTAAGGCAGTGGACAATGGATGGCAATAAAGAAACTCTCAGAGAAAGGGACAGCGAGGAGGAAACAGGTTTGCGTATTAATTGATAGAAAACCTATACCTTTTAAAAATGAAAGCAAGCCTATTAATGCTTAAGTATTATGGGGATTGAGGCATATATAAGTTATCGCAAGATACGCATGTACATAAAAAGGCGTCTTTTGTTTTTGATTTCTTGATTGACACTTCTGACATTTATAATGTCCTGGTCGGCTAAGTGGAGGAGAGTTTCATGAGTTCAGTTTATAATAGGCTGTGCGGCTATATTCTTATGATGTATATTTTGTGCTACGATTTTATAATAACAGAAAGGTAGGCAAGCAGAAGTTTTAAATGATTTTATTCGAACTCTATAGCCTATAGTGTCATCGAACGAAAAGATGATTGACAAGTTCAAGTTGGAACTGACCATTTGACAGAAAACAGACAAAACAACTTTTAAATTGTGGAAGACAATGAATGATGAAGGAAATTAAGAATTACGAAGGGAAATTAAAGAGATTCGTGTATCAATAAAATGTTCGTTATTGATTGTGACTTGAGATGTATGGGGCTACACGTGCGAACAAAGTTTTTTACGGAGGCTATCGAATCATTTAGATATGAATGATTTAATTTGTGTGATTTTTCAACCCTGCCTCACACAAGGGCATTAGATGAAGGTGGAATCATATGAATGAAAGCAGTGTGGATCGCGTGCAGACTGAAACAGTATTGCTTACATGCATTATGCGACGGTCATATTTTTCCTGAGACACACATGAATGAATGTCAAAACTGGTGCGTGTGAGACGATTACATTGACAATAAATATTGTTCGCAAATCAAAAATTTAGTTATTACAAGGTTTCGTGAGATATATGTGTACATTTAAAAATGGATTGGTTTTGAAGTATCACCAGCCAGAGACGGTTGTGCAAAATATATGCGAAAATGGGATTGAGAGAATGTCCCAACCTAGAATTATTGTTATTATTATTGATGAAATTGGAGATATGAAAAGTCGCGTGCAGATGCATTTCTACATTGATGCACATTTAATTTGCACAACATTTAATGGTGTGGACTTGTGGACATAGCAGTCAGCCGTACGTGTAGTATTGCAAAAACTACAGGCTGGTGCGACCAAGGACCAAAGGTGTTTCGCAAGCTATAAGCTCTAGATCACGTAGTAGAAGGAAAATATTAGATTATTATAAAGAATTAGAGTAGTAATGTGGCATTTAATGGTAAATCATTAAGTTTCTTAAAGGATACCTTAGAGCATTTGGTGTAGAGTTTATTTCGTCTCATTATTTTATCTTTGTAATTTGGAGAGAATGGGAGGATGAAAGTCTGTATGCAAAGAAGGTGAGATAATACTTTTGTCCTTAGACTGATTCGGATGGGAAAATCGTGAGAGATGGATTGGACTTTTGGAAAGCATTAAAACGACGAGGGTGTGGGAAGAATTGGAGTAGAAACCTCTTTTCCAAATATCTAAAGTAAACAGTCCACAGTGTGAAATTATAATGGTCTTTAGATGGAATTAGGCAGAGGTGGTGGTGATAGTGGTGCGGCTGTAGTAAAAGATAACTAGAGTTTGAAACCGCTGTTTCGAAAAAATGGAGATGCATGCCCTCAGAGAACTTGTGTGTAGTGGCCCTCAGGTTTCCATTTCATTTATTCCTTTTAGCCATCGATAATTATTAATGTGAATAGGTAGTAATAATAGTGATTAAGAATGAGCTTTTACCATTAACGAGTCATTATTCAGGTCATTCATTTATAAGGATTGAAGGTTAGGATAATACTTTTAAATCTTCTCTTGTCCCCTAAGTCAGATTCGCAGAAAAGGACAGTGAATGGTCATTAGTGTTAATTTGACTTTTAGATAAGCATTTGGGGTTTACGTTAGATCATTTTTAAGAAGTTACTTGTCTTATTGGGAATTAGGTGATTCGAAAATTCCAAATTGATGTTAATTTGCTTGTTTTGATCTTAAATTATAAGTAAAATGCCGAATTATGGTGTTTCGGACAGTCATTTGGTGCAATTTTGTCGAAAATAGGATGTTGCTTGCGATACATTAGTTGACATACCCTTTCATAATAGGACAGTGGTTCGTAATACTTTAATTGTATTATGATTACTATTGAGAGATGGGAAAGAAGGCACGGGAATATGAAAGCACATAAATTTGCAACGATATCACAAGGATATTATGGTTTCGGTAGAGAAACTAGTTTAATTATGGGTTCTGTTTTTTGTTCGAGCCGAGGCGAGGTTAAAAGTGTTGAGATGTTATGCCTATTACGATTACCAAAATTAAGTTTTCGATTTCAACGGCAATTATAGTTTGAAATATTGCCAGAAAGTATAATACACATGCTTCACTTTAGTTAATGTTATCGTCTTCCATCGTTATGATTAGTCTTATTCAAACTACTTTATCTTTGAAAATTTACACTTTGCCTTTCTAACAATTGTTACCTGTATTGAATTTCTACTTGATATGCATTGAACATTTACACACAATGGTTTTCGTGTTTTATAATCCGTCATCCACAGGGATTTCTTCGTATGTTTTAATGTTTTGTTGTCTGTTTGCCTTCAAGTCCAAATTACAATCAAGAGCAAGGCTCAAATATTTACAAACGGGTTTTTATCCAAATCCCATCATTCAATCATCGACTAAGAATTCAGGTGCCGAGCCAAAAGTTTAAGTCTAAACGTCAAAAGTAATTCAATATTGTAATTTCATATGCAAATTCGATTTATATACCCAAATAGCTGAGAGGAAGACTTGAAGAGATGAATTTAAAAAAATACCCGGAGGATATTGTAGACAAGAACAAGAGTACAAAACTTGTCTTTGATTTACTCCCTTGATTCTCATATATGAAGTGATGATACTTCCTGTTTTACATCAGAGTTACATCTCTGCCACTTGTCTCATAGTCCATTACTTCATGAACACGTAGCAAAATCGTACCCGAAGCTGTTTTAGAGTCTAAGCTGCCGAGTCCCAGCAAGTTCCACAGTTCATAAGTAGGCATTAACGCAACGACTCAAAAGCTAAATTAGCATAACTAAAAACTCATCTTTATGCACTCCTTCCCATAAAACTCATTGATCTCTTTCGCTCTCCAAGGTAAAAAGACTGTATAGACATATAGATATATGCCGACTGTAACACGGAACTCATCTTCACGACTCACTAGGGAATACAGATAATAGAAATACCTACCCCAGGCTTTTGTAAGCAACTACTTGACTTCGACTTAATTCCTTTGGTTGTTGTATTAACAAGTTTCTCATTGAGGAAAATGAAACCTCAAGCAGCCAGAGGAATCCTAAGCGTGAATATTTGTGAAGGTGCATGCAACAGAGTGCGAATTGCTATCGAGGAATCACACGAATCTCTCTGATACATTTGTTAGTATCATTTGAGACGCTGAGGACTTCACAGCAGTGACTGTGTAGTTGTATTCGAATACTTTGTTCAGTTGTTTTGAATTTGAGTTCAATTTGGTTATTTTGTTCAGATAATCTTTTCTGGTACAATTTGTAATAAATTCTCAGCGGAATAAGTTGTTAACTTGGTATTCCAACTGAAGTAGCCCGAACTTTAATTAAAAGTAGTTCAAATTGAATTTGCCTTGTGGACATGCAAGTTAGTTAGCCAGTGGTTTATTGTTAGTGGTAAAGTTACAAATGAATTTGAACTACATACGCCAGTTGCACGGACTAAAGATTGCATAGATTGATGGATCACACACGCATGCTGTTTTGATTTTTGATTCATGCCCGTGACCTTTGGATTTTGGATACTTACAATCTTAAAACACAAATTACCTCACGAAACAGCGTTTAGTTCGTGAGAATTTGTTGAAGACGGATTGGATCCTTTGTAAAACAAGGTATGAGACTCATCTTCTACTTTTATACAATCATGGATTTGCATCTGACATTCCTCCGGAAAATACTTCCTTCCTGTTACCCATCGAAATGTCTTCTGGTACAAGTAACAACTTAATTTATTACTTGGCACGTGCATTCCCTGAGATGGTGATATGGGAACTGCCGACTCTCTGAATTCACGCATACACACGCAAATACCAAATTAATTTTGGAATCTGATTGAATTAAAATGAGCATTCTTTCCACCTACTTCCCTGTGCAATGCAGCGCAACAAGAATATCGGGGCATTGAATCATTTCCTCTCTGGAGACAGAGATAGAAATATTTGTGAATCATTTTTATCTCCATACAACAACATAACGGGAGTGTACAGTTGTCTGCAGTTGGAATTCAGTTCAACATGCACTTGTACATTTGGGAGTCGGTAGTGCAGAGAGAGATCCTCATTCACGCATTTCACATTTTGAAACATGGATGATGAAAAAACGCAACTTCACAGATTTCCTTCCTTCTTTCATTAGGGCAAAAACAAAAAGGACAAAAAAGCAGGTTGTACACTGTGTTTTATGTATGTATGTTAAGAGTATTTTGGAATTAGAAAAGTCATTCCTGTGCCAATTCACAGTGCATAGTCACACTCAAGTCTTCGAGTGTCATTCAAGTCCAATAAATATCTTCAAACTCACCGAACCATCTGCCTTCGGTGTACGTGCAAATAGTTGATATAGTGTGAGTGATGAAAAAATGCTGAGGTTTATGGAATTTTAGATGAGCTCATGAGCTTCAGAGTGAAGAGTGAACAAGTAGAAATCGGGAACTCCCTTAGTTTTTGTACTACAAAACTCTTCCTTAGTTAGACTTAATTGAACTCAAAGGTAGTTTTGTGATAGTGGGTTGCCTTCTGGGGGTACGTTTAACCACATACAATAAAACTTAATAAGGTATTAAACCTGAAAAAAGTGATGGGCTTAAAAACAATTTTATTTGACAGGCTTCCTCTCTAATTAGCAATCCCGTTGCCCTATTTGTACCAATAGTACGAAATACTTATTTTGTTGATTGTACGTAAAGCAGAAATGCTACTAGCTGCTGGTGACTTTTCATTGATACTTTCTTGATTCTTCTAGTGTGGGCATTCTATCAAAGAGTGATCATCATTATTTCGGTACAAAAGGTATCATTTCATTCACTTGTGGATTATCGGATTTCCATTCATTCTTTTGGGAATTAAGGACTTATTGGGATTAGAAATTATTACTGCTGTTCACTATAAGGCTAAGACTTGATCGAACTGTTATAAATTGTTTATACATTTCGCATGTTCTTCTGTCACACCATGATACTCGTAAC
>JAQGAB010001012.1:0-19568 GCA_034696565.1 Isotomurus graminis
TAACCCATGAAGCACTGGATAAGTCCTCATCGTTTCTTAATTGCTTCAGAGTTGGACTTCCCAGAAACATTCCCACTCGGTTGTCTCCTCGGATGTGTGGACATGCTGGACTGTATTCCTAGAAGAATTAATTTAAGTATTTATTCTACAGCGATTAACAAGAAACAAATGTCCATACCCGTTTCGTTAAGACCTCTGTGATGCTTAAGAGATCAATTAAATCTAAAGGCAGCAGCGCAGTAGTCCAATCCCCAAGATTCCTTAGAAGTATCCTTCCTTACTTGGCCATTTCTAGTTAAACAAAACACCCCACTTTTTATTCCACACCCCCAATCAGCAACCAATTAACTTACCTTTGTAATACTCATTCTTTGTCATCAGTTGGTCCAAATAGTAATCAGCGTGAAAGCATTCCTCGTCCTCAACATTTCCCAACAGACTCTTCCGCAGAATATCATGCGATATCGAAGTCTGAATATTCTCAACATGCGTTCCGTGTTCGTTTACCTGCCACACACACCAGAGCGTCCCGCGCTGTCTCAGGCACCTGACAGTGTGACGTACGTTGGGGATGAACTCCCTTCTGTTCCACTCCCCGCAGTTGACCACAGACTCCTCCCCTCCTGCCAGCTCCCACTTATGTTTCCAATTCGTGACCCCCACGAAGGAATTCGCTGTCTATTCGTCCACCCCGTCGACCCCCTCAAACTGACCGTCGGGTGGAAAGTCTCGCTTGGCCCCCTCCAGGAACCTCCGCTCGTCTCTGCTGAAGAAGTACAAAGGAACGCTGCTTCTGTCCCAGAGAACCGTCCGCTTCTCCAAATCTGAGGAATTCTTAGCCATCTCCATTATCCCGACGCGATAGTCCGTGACCCTCCACTTGACCGCGTCCTCTTCCCACCACTCCCTCAGCAGCCGCACCACCGGCCCCATCCCGTGAGTTCCCTTCCCAAAGTACTTCTTCGTGTCCACCTCCGCTACGTCCAGAATGAAAACCCTCCCAATGTGCACGTTAAGCCGGTTGACGTAGTTCGGGTGAAAGAGAAGCACTTCCACTGAGAGCGCCTCCACGCTGATCTCCTGCGTCGACTCCACTTGCAGGTGGAAAAGCGCTTGCTTAAGCAAAGTGAGGTAGTTCAACGCACCTGGAGAGTCGAAGACAACTGTGAAGGGCATCCGGACGTTGGAGTGGGGCGACTTCTTCCCCACGAAATGACCTGTGACCTCGTCAAGCGTCAAGTAAATCGTGGAGAACGTCGTGATCTGAGCCAATCAGCCTCCCAAGGAGTGGCTAGTGAAGAACACTTCGTAGCCCCGGTTCTCAGCGTACTGCTTTGTGGGCAAAGGTCATGGCTGAGGCCACTTGGGGCACAAACTTCTTTCGCAGGATTCCTTTCAAGTCGGCGAAAATGGTGCCAATGTCCGACAGCTTACATTAGTTAGTTCCCCTGTGGCTGAGGATCAGTTGCCTCGTTTCCGTGTTGACGTAGACGACTCCGTAGTATCCGTTGAGAGTGGACGAGTTGTTGACGGCGGAGAGGAAGGTGAACCCATCCAATTGCACTGCATCCTTCGACACGCCCTTAACGTCCTTGTGGTCGACATATGCGACGTTGGCCAAAGTGGCAAATGTCTTCATTGAGGGAAACTGGCACAGGGGACTTCTCAGGTCCTCGTTTCCACATGGGGAGTCCCACCCACTCGGAAAAGTCTGGAGTTTCCTGTCGAACACGTAGTGGTCATTGCGAATGACCAAAGGATCACTCCCTTCCGCCGTCGAACTCATCTCAAGTGTCGTTTTAACTTATTCTAATAATAAAAGAGCTTGTGGGACATTTCTCGAGTCATTAGTACTCCACACTACACAAACGAAAGTTCAAACACCAAGATACTTGACACTCCGATCACTTATTGTGACTAAACTAAATGCACACCTGTAAAACTGCCCAACACTGCACAAAGTTCCGTAGTTGAAGCCCATCCAAACACCCAACATGTTTATTTCTTTTATATGCTTAACTATTACAATGCACAATGTTATCCAGTCCAAACTACCTTAAAAGTTCTGACAATGCATCTCACAAGTCCTTCATAAAACTCTTATATTTGGTTACCCGAGCCTCATTAAGTGTTCACTTTCCACACAATGTCCACTCCATCCATAATTCCTTCCTCATAATGGCTTACTAGCATACTCTCCTTGCTTTCGCTACATTTCTCCTGTCCACACTACTTTACTTTCGCAAGCCATCAACTCCTTCCAACCTCCACACTTGCAATCCTTTCTCAATTCTTTAATCCTCCAGACACTTCCCAATAATCCCTGCAAACTAACATTCATATCCCCAACACTTCCTTCATCGCCTGAGGAAGACTCTTTTACTCCAATTGCTCAACAAATCTCGACAAATTACTTAATCTTCTTCTACTCCAAGTCTAACAATACTTTCTCCATCAGAGGAACCCACACATCCACCTCACGCTTTCCCCCACTGATCACCAACCACTACAGACACAGTGGCCAGTGTTTCTTCATCCTCACAATGAGTCTCAATTTTGACCCAGAATGGCAAAGTACTTCGCATAAGCGTCCCTGAAGCCATCTCAAGACTTGAGATAACCTCTTCGCCTTCCCTGAATAACGCAAGGAGAGGAATATGCAAGTTTTTGTTTGACGATTTTCTTAGGATAACTTGAGACACATCCCATCTTGGGAGATACATACAGTTTACAATTCTTAAGACTTTAGCATTTGTTTAAAACCCTTCAGCCAAAAATAAACTTCTCTTACGCAATGTTCCTATCAAGTGGACAGGAAAAAGGAGGTTCAGAGGTTAAAGTCCCCAATGGTGAATGGACAGGTGAGGCTACACAGACTACTTTCCCTTTCTTAATCCATTTTACTAGCTTCTTACTCTCCTAATCTTAATCTTAAACAAACACTTATCTCATAGGAATAGTTGGAGACATCCTCAACTCCCGAGCCGACCTTGGACTAATGGCTTCCCGGACTACAGACCGAAGTATTAATGCCAACAAATGTTTTGTCACACCACAAACCAAATAACAATAACTTTAACTCTTCTCCATGTTCCATAGTTCACGTCGTGGACACAAGCGACACTTTCTTTGATGCATCCTTCCTCACTTTCGTTACTGCCAAAGGAAACAAAATATTCACTCCAGCCTTATTCCTCCTACAACCTTTTGACTTATCCACATGGGCTCTAATAGTCACCTGTTCTTTCATCTCCTTCTTCTTCCTCCGAACTGTCACGTCTCCAAGAAAAACCACCACAAACTAAGCCACATCCAACCACCACCACCAACCAATCTGGCTATTCCTCTTCGGTACATTTCTCGGACAAGACTGTCCCTCTATTCCCAAAGTGTGGAGTGTCCGAATATTCGTCTCGATGTGGATGTACTTTACTCTCATCATGTCCTCACCCTACCGTTCTAAACTTGTTGGACTTATGACAATCCCTGAACAGGAAAACACTCCTTCCACATTCTATGAATTGGTATTCACCTACAATAACTACGGAAAAGGATTCCTAAAACGCGGAGACTCAGCTTATAACACTTTGCAACGGAGTAAAGACCCCGTTTACTCAAAACTAGTGAAGGAAATGCAACTCTATCAAAACGGATCTGAAGGAGGACTGGAATGTATCCTTCAAGTGTTCCGTACTAAATACGCTTGCATAGGATTTGACTTTACATTAAACTACTTGAAGCAAAGGTACTTGCAGGACAATAGTATCCGGGAACTTGTGACCTCATCTGACCACACGTTTAATGACTGGAACGGAATTAACTTTGAGGGACATTCAATTCTCAAGAGGACTTTCGACGAGGTGGTAAGACTTGTACGACCGGCTCATTTGGACGCAATATCCATGGGACAGTTACATAAGGGAGTATGTAAAAGTTGCTAGACGAACTGATACGAACATAAAACTACTTGAGAACAAACACCACCACCACCACCACCAGCAGGGAACTGGAAGCTTTGACCGTGAAAGTGAACCTTGTTTAAGTATTAAGCAACTGTCCGGAGCAATTACTATTGGATTAGCTGGACTAACTATCGGACTGGTTGCATTCATCGCAGAACTTGTAAAGTACGCGTGTATCAAGTTTTACTCGATATCCAAAAGAAATATCCTTCTCCTTAATTTCTCAGTATCATCACCTCTTGAAACAAACGGAGAAAATATTCACACACGACCCAAAATATATAAGAAGTCCAAGTCTCAAGTTCCCGCAGATTTTATCACTGTAAAAATGAGTAAAGTTCCCTCTCCCTCGTCGGATAGATAAGGAAACATTTGCTTCCCCATTTCTCCTATTTCCACATGACCTTCTGAAGACTCCAAAGCCACCAGTCACTTAAGATTGTAGCGCACTCCAAGAGATCCGTCGGTCGAGAAGTGTCGGCCTCCACTAACCAAAATTCAACTGAATTCTGTCGGCAAGGTGTTGCATAATCAGCGACATGGCACGTGATAACCGAGTGAATCGATCCTCAGACAGTTTCTCAAGATCTGTGGGAGTGTCTGCGGCCGACTGTTGTTGGCTTTCATACAAATCGGTCATCTCAACTTCCACAGCGATGCTTCCCCCACCGGACGCCCAAACGGCCACGTGAGTTCCATATTGACGGAAGAAACGGGTCCACGACGCAACAGACTCGTGAGATTCGGTCATGTTCACGAACTTCAACGCTCGAAGATCCCTTAAGTAGTCTTCGCTCAGAGTTGCATTGTTATTAAGGATGACGTTAAACTTCTGGAACTCAATCACTGCAGACAAACTGAGACCTTCTTCATCTGCACTCGTGACAATGTTCAAACCTGGTCTGGTGGTTCGTCCTGAAGTGGAAAGGAGGCTGTCCAGTCCCTGCGAGTTCTGTTCTATTCCCAAATGCTCGAGTCTTCTTTCCACGTAGGAATTTCGGTTCGGAAGGATGTCAAAGACGTTTCTAACCGCGCTGGACATAGTCAGAGTCAAAGCTGTTGGAAACTGGCAGCCAATTTCCGTCGGGAGAAGCCCTTGGCTTAAATTGAAGATTGGAGTTCCAAGAGAAACGTCGTTGAGAAGGTCATAACCGCATCCAACGACCAGATGTTCCCTGTAAACGAAAACTGAGAGGTTGAGTCCCCTTTCCATGAGAAACCGTGACGCTTGATTCATCTGGACGTCAGTAAGAAACCGCACAATCGCGTTTGAAGTTGTTGGAACTCGGCTAAGCGTTTCGATTCTTTTGAGGGCGCAGATTTGCTTCAAATGCTTCAAGACTGATGGAAACTGGGTCTTTAATTCTGGAGTGAGCTCCTCATACGCTGCGTCCAGAGCTTCCGTCACTTCTGAAGCCCTCGGAGGTCTCTGGAGTTCGGTTAGAATGCTCAGATACTTTAAAACGCTGTTGGCACTCGAGTTTAAGAGTTGAGTGGTACTGGAATCGATTGCAAACTCTCCCATGTGGCTGCACGCTTTCTGGACAACTGCCATTCCAATGGGATCTTTGCAGGAGTAAAGAGTCTTCTGCATTTGGTCGAAAAGGTTCTTTGGGTACAAATCTCCGTTCGGAAGTCTCCAGTATCCATTTACATTCGGAAGTTGGAACTCTTCTGGCTTATTTTAAGCTACGACAAGGACGATTGGGTTTGGAAGCGTCGTGCGTTCTTGGATGACTTGTTTGAATTGCTGCATTTTAATCTCAGGATTCCCGAAGGACGAGCTCTCCGACTTAAAATGAGTCAGGACGAATATTACATTACTGTAGCAGTTGACTTTCCACTGCCACTGAGTCCCAAGAGCAGAATGTAAACGTTCTTGGGATTTCGTTTGGCCCGAAGCGACTGCAAAGCTCCTAAAAGTTCCGGGTGATTTTCCTGTCCGGGTTTTTTTAATTCGGCGTTTAATTCTGCTCGAACATCCGAAATATCGAGCAACGGGGGATCTGCAAAATATTCAAATTCAATTTACACCGAAATTAACTCAAGTTGTTCGTATGTTAATTGTCGACGAACCTGAAGACAAAGGAGTTCGAGGTGTGAATGAATTCTGCGCGTATTCTGGAGCGGATTGATCGCATTTACACGAAGTGGAAGAAATCAAACCTTCGAAAGACTTAAAGAACAAATAAAATTAGGTGGACAAGTTGTTCTCATGTTTAATTATGAAAATTGCGTATAAACTTGCCACAATTTCGGACTTTCGGTTGGTATTACTCTTCAGGGTCTCCTCCTCATCACTGTCACTGTTATCAGACGAGTAATGAAGAGTCAGTTCGCATGTGGGTCGAACAATGAATGACGTCACAGACGATGCAATTCTGGTAGGAAATCTGACGCTTCCTGCTTCCTTAAATGACGTGTAAGTCGCTTCGCAGTCGCTGCAGTCCGAGTGGAAAAATCCGCGAGCGCATTCCTTTCCTCGGAAACTTATGTCCTCGCAACTGCAGCTCTGTAAATGTGAATCAAGTTGGTTAAAATGATACAAAGAACATTTAAAGCCACTCACCTTCTTGCAAGAACACGAAAACGAGCTGTTCTCAAAGGTCTGTCCGTTTTTAAACTGGAAGAATGCCGTGTCATTTGTCAAATCGTATCGACTGCCTCGCAGTGACCGTTGACTTGCAATAGTCAAAGTGCAGGATGGCTTAATCTCCACAGAGATCTCCGTGATTCCACCCAAACTGTTGGATATCTGAGCCTGTGCTTTGTCCTTTAAGAAGATGGACGAGCCTTGGAAATCCGTTTCAAAGTATATTTTGGCACAATTGCCAAAGCTGTTGACTTCTCCTGATGACACATTCCAAGCTGAGGAGACCCCTGAGAATCCCAAAACCAGTAAAATAATGGAAACGGTGGTTCGTCGATCTTGTATAATCATTTTATTTGATTGCTATTTTCAAAAGAAGATATTTACGTGACTGCAATCTTTGCCAGTGTAACTTCATTCGCGTGGTATTTTGTACATGATCATTTCTCCTCTGTGTACTCATCTCTCAATTCTGATTTACTAGTCGAGTGTGTCTCATTAATGATACACGATCTACGATGTTTATATTAATAACTAGGTGGATGCCCATGATGCTGGGAAATATTAATGGGACATACAATAAGTTATGCAGGTCACAGAACACACGCATCTCGTACATACGCTTAAGCGTAGATACGGATGCTTACAGCACTCTTCCTAAAATAAACTACAAAAGCTGCACAGAATTTTTCGACTGGATTTGTTGGAACTCCGTCCGGTAATCTGTACTTCCTGTAAGTTATCTCTCTCTCTCATGGGATTCCTTGAATTTATCTGTACCTGCTTTAATTTTTCTTGGAACTGCCTAAACTTCTCTGTTTAACTTGGAACGCGTTGAGTCCTTGTGAAACTCCATTATTAAGTTTTCTTAAAACCATTTTAAGCCTTGCTCATTTTTGGAACTGCATTTTGTCCCTTGGGACTCCTGGTGCCTGTGGGATGCTTGCAAGATCCGTGGAAGGTGCTGAGACGGTACTTCTAGTATGCTTGGAAGGTTCCTTTGGTGTTCTTGAAAGGTTAATTTAAGATGCTTGGAATTTAATTGTAAGCTGCTTGGAATGTTCCCTTAAGGGGCTTGGAAGATCCATTTATGATGCTGGATAGGTCCATTTCAGATGCTTAACATGCATTCATGATTGATAAGTTTAATGAAGGGGTTAAGCTAGAGCAAAACAAGTGAAACCTAGACCTTTAAATTAGGTATGGAATTAAGCTGGCCCGAAGAAACTAAGGCAAGTGATCAGAAATTGTAGCGGAACATCTATTTTTATTCCACTCGTAATTATATAATAGATATAATATTTGCTTGCTCGTTTGAGAGAGATGTGGCTCTTGGCTAACCTCTTTGACATGTTGAACTTAAGTTTATGAACAGGAAGAAATATTAAACCCATTACTCTGTTTACTCCTGAATACTCAAGTGTATTAAAATTGAGCATCTCCAACTCTTTCATGGAAAAAGCACGGCCTCATACGATTTTTAAGTGCCTTGTAAATTAACTAGCATGACTCAAAGGTCAACTTGATTAAATGGTGTTGAAATATCGTCTGACTTGTTTCTTTATCTCAAACAACGATCTATTTTCTGATAGCTTGGGGCAAAGAATTGCAAAAGACATTTAAATGTGATTATGTTTATGAAAGTGTGAGTTCAACGATGCGTGTTCTAGGTTAATTGTTATAAGTGCAAACTCAATGTACACCGTCGTGGGACGGGCTCTTTGCTACAGTTAATATAAATTGCTGTTGAATGTCCATCTAGATTTTTGATGTAGTTATCCATAATGAGTTTAGTGAACAGGGTTGTCATAATTAAAAATATTCAAAATAATTAATTTGCAGAGTAATCAAAATTTCAAAGCATAAATTGTTATTAGTTATTGTTTGTAGATTGAAAACCTACCCAAGCAGCCTCCTTTAGCCCAGTCAAGTTTGCAATTTGTGATCGTTTAAGGTACAATTAATCCTTACAGGTAAGTTAGTCCTGAATTAAGTGCCTCTAGCACTGAATGTGGTCGGCTATTTAGAATAATTAACAAATATTATAGACTAGGTGAGGGTGTGAGGTAGTGACACATTCAGTGTTGAACCAAGTGGTTCACAGTGAAGCAAGTGCTTGCTATTGTTGACATTTCTTCGAAGGCTCCTAGTGGATATAGGCAACCAAGTTTGTGCCCGTAAGATTTATCTCTCCAATTTAACATCCTAATCTGTCACATTAACTCAAACGAACATATCAAAGGTAAGGCACAATTGTCATTTTAGTTGTAAATCAATTTTAATTAAGTTTTAAATCAATACAGGATTCCTAACACTCGCGACATTTACAATATTCAGGGTGGGCCATCAAAATTAGACTAGTTTTGCTTTTAATACTTAACAGAATTTCGATAAGGAATTGGCAAAATGTGTTTACTGCAAAATGCAATTTGGTCAGTTATAATCAGATGAATAGCAGTACTGTTTTACAAACTTGGAATCTTTGGAGGTTTTGTGACTGGAGATACAAGGTCTTCATGCTAATGACTCGTTATATATTTTCTGTGTTGATTCTTTCATTGCTACATACTGAACCAAAGGGTTATCATGTATTGAGAGCTTATCTTCAAAGTCGAACATTGGCTTACTTACTGTATACTTTCTACATGAACAGCTTCCTTGGCATTTTCTGGTGTCAGTATCTTCTGCCTGACGACTGCTTAGTGTAGACAGTATATTATAAAAATGCAAATCATATGTTATATATCGTATTTAAGTCAAACTTGTATACAAGTTGTATTAAAAACTCAACTCTTCTGGAAATAAATTCATTCTCGAATCAGTAGCTCACTTACACAGTCAGTAGAGATGGACTCCGTCAGAGTTCTTATTTCTTTAACACTCCTCTTAATTGTAGTTCATAGAAGCAGCTGCTATGATCTTAGAAACTCAGCAATAAAAAGCTGCGCTACGTTGTACAAGGAAAAGAACTTGGAGGAGGAAGCTCTGAAAGTCTCTGATGGCTCCTTATTCAGCAACTTGGAAGAAGAACACGAGACCTCTGGAGCGTTTTGGAATGTCACACAATCCGTCCACGTGGAACCCGGCTGCACAATGACCGCATGCAACGAGCCCTACTTCAATGGAGAGTGTACGAAAATCCCACAATCCTTTAATGAATCTTCTACACTTGGAAACATTCTGTCCGTCAACTGCGAATGCGCCGGGGTAATTTGACTATTCATATTTCATAATAGAATCGACAGTAGCAAATTGTATCCAAGGATTAATGATATAGAAATGCAAGTGCGAAGATATGTACAAGAAGTTCCGAAAGAATGAATGTGCTCGAGCATTCGTGAAAGATGGCTGCAATACGTGCAACCCTCTGTACGTGCAGATTGAGGTTGGAGCCTCTGAGACATTTCCAGACGAATATTCGAGGAAAGTGAGACACCTGATGGTCAGGCCTGGTTGCCAATTGACAGTTTATGAGGAGGAAAACAGAGACGGTGACTACAGAATTGTCCAAGATATCCGGGTAATATTAATATCAGAATAATCCAATAATCCTATAATCTAATGTATTAACCCATAACTAACCACCAATACCAATTACCGATTATTCTTACGCAGGCATGGAGAGATCCCGTGAGATCCTACGAATGTTCGTGTACTGCAGGTGCACCCATCCCACCGCCACACCCACCGGCAAATAGATCTGTGGATTGTAAGAATGCACCCATGCAAGGCTCATGATATTTACTTGTGAAGTAATGAATTTACCTTCAGATCCACCGATGATTGACATTCCCAACTCTGCTTTTGAAATCCATTCGATGCTAAATGGAAACTACTCACAGCATCCGGCTCTTCTACGAGCTTTGCAGTCAAACAAAGGAAAAAGAAGCACAAAGAACGCGTACATTCTCCTTTTGGGAACAACGGGATCCGGAAAGTCCTCCACCGTAAGTTTTGAAAATAAATTAGTCCCAGGATTTGTTTATTGAGTCAATAGCAAAGTGAACTGACAATGTATTTGTCCCAAAGATATCATAATGTGGGAATAAGTGGCATCCACACTATCTTTTGATTAGAAGCCTTTAATAATGTGTTATTCCTCAATTAGTACAGTCGATTACTTTTCCTTGAGTAACACAACAACAGCACTTGAGTAGTCAACTTAAACTTTTGTACATATGGCAATGTAGCCAACGAACAGGGCAGGAGCGAAAAGCATATCTTTCACAGTGTTAAAAAAAGGATTATGTAATGCTCAGTCCTTATAAGCAAAGACTGTTTCCTTATGGGGGCTTTTTATTGCAGTTTTCTTCGAGTGAGATACACTTTTCACACCACAAAACCTTATGTTAAGAATAATGTTAGATAATAATAATAATGTTCCTAAAATCTTCATACTAGGAGTACCTTAGGGTCACTGTGTTTTAATTGTCATCTATAGAATCAGTCTTAAAATTATAATCATTTGAGAAATTTATCATTTACATTCCAGATTAACATGCTATTCGACAATCCAACCGTCACACTAATTGGAGACCGCGGTTCGACAACAAACCAGATTCACGAATTCAGAATTCCAGTTCCAGTTGACGAGCTGGGAATGCGGAACTCGGAGCTTCGAGTAATTGACACTCCTGGAATGGGAGACACAAAAGGGTTGGTCCACGATGCGAGATTCTTGGCAACTCTGGAAGAATATTTGGACCAGCACGAAGAGCTCAAAGACAAAATCCCAAACGTGGTCCTCATCTTCCACAAATTCTCTGACAATCGATACAGCGGCTCAGATTCAGCCTACGTTAAAATGATGCGGGGATTGGATTCACTTCAAAAACGACTCACAGACCGGAAGTACTCAAATGTCATTTTCGTCTTCTCGCATTTCCTCTCAGAAACTCCATCGGTCAGTAGGAATCCAAATGAAAAGCTAAAGAACTTTAAGAAAGTCGCAGAAGAGTTTGGAATGTTTCCATTCCCTTTTACGTCAGTAGTGGCAGAGAACAAACCAGAAGATCGATGTCCTTTGATGAACGGGTACTACAAACTCCCAAATGGAGAGTACTACCCGATGAACCTCTTTGACAAAATAACCAAAGCGACGCTTGGAGGTCAAGACGCCATCGGAGATGTTGTCATCCGAACTGCTTTTAAAAACCCAGAAGCGTTTCAAATCACTTCTCTTAACTTTTCACTCGAATTGCACAACAGTTCTAAAACTGAAAAATACATGAAGATTCTTATTGGTCAATTACTGCGAGTAGACACAAACACTGAAGTGTCCAAGCAACTGGAAGGAGCTTACCAAACAATGAGTCCCGAGCTGAAATCACGCTTCCCTGAGTCACTTCCTTATCTCATGAAGTCGCTGAATCTCAAAAACTTTGTGAACGCTGAAGATTTGCCTCAAACTACGGAAGCGATTATCGACCTGCTGACCAGTTTAATTCACAACGACGCTGTTTTCTATCTCCTCGAAAAAGCGTTTGGCATTTCACCACCTGTCTTTAAGGAAAGCCAAATCACTGGGTTCAGTTACAACGTCTTCAAAGATGAGCCACTTACAGTCTCCCCATTCAACTTGGGACAACTTCAGAACTCCGACATTGGCTACAGATTCCCATCAATGATCACTTGCAACGTTGACACAAAGAACAAAGACTTTCTTGAGATGTTCCAATCCCGCAAGGAATATCTACACAAGCGATTGCAGAGCCTCAAAATCGAAGGAAAGATTCCTGTAGAAGTTTTTAAAGGAACAATTAAACCAGGACACAACATAATCGACCCGAATTCTACAGAAATAACGACATTTAAGGAACTCCGACGATTCGAACTGGTGCTGAACAACAAATTCAGCTTAACTCCGGAGTTTGTCGCAGTTGTGAGAAGTCTGAGTCCATTTAACGCAAGCAATCTCGAGTCAGTCAATCAGTGGAAGTCTTTCTTTGATACGTACGGAACTCACGTCGTCCAATCTGTCTACTGAGGTGGAGCTGTAGAATTGAAATTGGATATGACAAAAGCTTCATTAATTGCTGGACTGGCATTTAATGCCCAATCTTACGAGGAGGGGTCCTTAGAAGGCTTTGTGAACATTTTAGTCACCAAAATAACGACTCCTTACTCCTTAAGGTTTGTTGGAGGGATCCAAATGCCGAAGATAACTCATCTGACAAACTTGCCCCCAATGAAAGTCACAGACATGGTTTCCAAGTGGAGAAAGTCTGTGTTGTCTTGTCCGACAATGTTAACCAATGAAATGAGGCTTCTTCCGTTAAGCAGAGTAGGTCGGGAATTGGGCCAAAACATTTCCTTTGAGATTGAAAGAGCAACGAGACTTCTTTTCGACTCAACTTTGGTTTACGTTAAGCCAATTCAAGAGAACCCTTTGGACAGATGGAGAGTACCGAACGTTGTTAACACAGCTAATTTAGGCTGGTGGGAAACCATTTGGGCATATTTTAAGTCTTGGTTCTCAGGCCGATAGAATGAATATTTCATAAACTAGGAATCGTGTTTGTCAACTGTTTCATTGTGTGAATTCTGCCATCCCAATTTTAATAAACAGAAGTAATGAAACACTGCTAACTTCATTCCTACGTGTTAAGCAGTGTACTTTATGTTCTTGAGGATGTTAGTTGTCTTTTCATTAATTGAGATTAGTTATTTAGCTACGTTTAATTAAGATTACTTGAACTATTACAACCTTAATATTTGGGATGGTTCAGAGGATACATTTGTCACTGGTTGGAGGTCAAAGTTGTCAAGGACAATAAATTCTTAGGCATTTGAGTTTAAGGATTTTGGAAGTGTAATTGAGATAACATAATCCCACACTATATAGTTTGACTGCAGAGATGATCATTCAGGGACGATGTAAAGGTGTTTAATGCTTGTAAATAAATCTTTTATATTTTATAAATTTTAATCTTAATGGACACATTCGCTGTACTTAATACATCGCCGGAGGAAAAGGAGGAAGAATCGCGTGTTGCATTATAAGAAATGCATAAGAAAAACAGTCTTCATTATGGAGACTACTCATTGCAAACAATGGTTTTTAAAATAGGAGTATAATACAAAAAAATGTTTCTCCTCCGGCGCTTTCTCCTCCTCCGCGGTCGATACGTCGCGCGTTGACCTTTAATTGATGCATTTAAAAGTTCATAGGGGATTAATTAATGATATTAAATCTTTATACACTTGGAGATGTTGATTTTAGTCTATCGTCGACGTCCTGGAAGTCCTGAAAGTCATGTGAGATTCGGAAGTCTTCTGTAACCGGGGGAGGAGAATATCGAAAAACCCTCCGAGGACTCAAACCTGACTCCCACCTCGCGGGTGGTTAAGTGGCTTTTCTACAGTCATTAACGTCATGAACCTGGCACACATATGATAAGGCAGAGAGGATGAGGTTATCAAAAGAAAGCATTTGACTTAGGGTGTCCAATGATATTTTTGACAGTTTGATTTTAATCTGTATCTGACTACACGAAAGAGTTGCTCAGCTTTTAGATCTAATCAGATGTGGTTTGAATTGACAGTAAGTTTTGCTTAATGCTTTAATTTATTAATTCGCAAATATTTATGTTTCCAAGTATATCTCAGTTTAAGGGGTGTTGGCAAAATGAGTAAAATTGATTTCCCAGAAGTATGAATAAGACGTCCGTTTGGGAACCTCAGGATGTTCTTTTAAATTGTAGAAGGAAAACAAAAGTTTTGAACCATCTTGGAAGCCCGAGTATGTGTAAATATATCTGCACAACCCTAACAAAGCACTACTTAATGAATACACACAGTCCAGAATATCCTTGCTTGACCACCCAATGTAGTTTCTTGTACACAGAGAGTTAGTAAGTGGCTGGAGCTTAAGCAGATGGATATTATTTATTATGGAAGGCACGGCCCCTCAGCAGCCTTATCATCAGCCACAGGCATGAATTCTTTTAACAAGGCTATGGATAAGTGAGTATCGTGTCTGTGTTTCAGAAGTCACCACTTCGCCAAATCTTGGACCGGTTGGGTCAGGTCGCTGAGGCTGTGCTCCCGGTCTCCTTTGATAAGCAAAGTGTTAACTGCGGGAATCCAACTAACCATGAGGACATTCCACTTGACCTCGAGAGTCAGCAGGAGCAGGGCGTGTTAAAGGTCACCATCAGTAAGAAGGTGCCTAATAAGCTGCCGCCTGTGTGTATGCTGTCCATATCTTTGATTCAAGTGAATCGTAAGGTTACTTCATTCTCTTGAAGGTCGCAGGTCAGAGTGTTTCACAATTCTTCGAATGCTCCTTTACTGTAAACCAAATTGGGTTTAGGTACGACATTTTACTTTTACTGTTGAATTGGTTTATTCTGGCGACCTGTTAAACAGCTAAGAGAAGACGCGCCCGTCCTAGGAAGGGATGCTCACACACTTGTACCATTGGGAGTTTGAGTGGCTGGACTGGAATGGAGCGAGAGAAAAGTGAGTTTGGAGTAATTCCAGTCCAGCCACTCAAACTCCCAATGCTACGGTCTGGCCTGTAGCGCTGTTCAACCTGAGAAAGCAGATGTTCCCAGGTCATGGATCTTCAGCAGATGAGTGAACAGGTTCTTATCGCGGATGGCGCGAAGAATGAAGACGACGCGAGGACAACACTTGGGAAGGGTTGTGAATGACTGGCCCAATTGTTGTTTGGAGGGATGCCTGGGGACAATATGAAGGACCACGTGTTCTCATTCGACAATAAGGGACCTCGTGTCGTCAGCTGATCAAGCGGCGATTGACAGAAGGTGTAAAGATCGTGAGACTGCGCCACCTAGTGAACCCCGATGTCCACTTGCAAAGCACTAAGCACTTGGCTTCAATGATAAAGCAATAAAGAAGGTGACCTTCAGAGGTTCCAGTGGCAAGAGAAAATTGGAACAAGTTGAGAAAGTCTGCAATTATTAAGTCCAAACACACACACTCCTGCTCACTTAATCATTCTTAAACAGTCCTTCAGATTAGTTAGAACAGTTCGTGTTAAGGCTCTAGTCAGCCTGAAGACCGCGGGGGGATCGAAAGCGAGTTCTGGAAGTCTCTGACTTCAGATTCGCAGTCCACAGGGAGTTTTGGAACATATGTGATGTTGGGTGGGGCACTGTGAGACTCCTTTCCTTTTGGGCCCTGGATCAGCTGGTGGATCATCCTTCTTATTTAACCTTTGACCTTTCCCTTTTGCACATCACTGAATGTGTGAGAGATACTGCGATGCTCTGGGATGCACATCGGCTGAGGGCATAAACACATTCCTGTCTGCATTCTAAATCTCCGCTTCAATGACGTCAATGATAAAGATAGGATAATAAAGCACAGGTGACCTTGAGAGGGTCGTACTCGTAAGACGAAAGTTCCGTAATCAAGGCGTGCAAAAACAATGAAACATCCGCGTGACGTCAACTGCATCTGTGTAAGCCTCTGTCTTTCTTAATTCACAGCATGCACGTCGTGCACACCTTTCCCGGTGCAACTCCGTCTTTCGTTACGATTCGTTTCAATCTAGAACACACTTTCCCAGGATGAACTACCGCGCTGTGTGTGTCCTTCTGGTTCTTCAGACGATGGGTAAGGTTACAGCGGGAGAATACAGCGGTCCTTGTGGTCGTGTAAGGGGCTTGTTCCTGACCCAGATGACCCCAGAGTTTATTACAACTGCAAACAAGTCCCTCAAACTCCTAACGGGAACAACGTCGCACCGTCCTTCGACTACGATGTGGTCAAGTGTCTATCAGGGACCGCGTGGAATGATAAAGCGGGAGGCTTTAGGAGTGCCAACGCGACGTCAGACTTCCATTGTAAGTCGTGGAAGGGGCGCGTTGTGGGGCAGAGTGAGACTTATGATTCGCAGGTCTCCGGGAGTCGCTGAGGAAGGACGGAACGCGCCAATGCTACGAGGAGACGCTGAAGGTCCTTCACGAGGGGCTGGAAGAGTTCATTGACGCTGCGGCAACGCGGGCGACACTAAGCGGAACTCCATTTGTCGGTGAAGGACATTCATTTGAATATGCGGGAGAATTACGGGAAGATGATTGCCGCGGTGGGGCAGAATATTTATCCCCTCATTGTCGCTACTGACTCGGATACTCTAGCGCTGTCAGGAACTGGTGGAGCGTACAAAGTTTACTTCAGGAACAGCACAATGCGCGTAAGGTCATAAATACACTAAACACTTGTCTGATTGTTTCTGACGTGACCTTTGACCTCAGAGGATTGTCCCTGTGGACGCAGAGTTCGAACTGCACAAGAGTCTGAGTCACATGGTCCTCGGGATCTTCTCCATCATCTCTCCGTACTTCCGCGCTGCGTCGTCCTCCGTCAACTGGAAGCCCCAACTGCAAGTGTTCGGAAGTCGCGTGACGGAAGCGCTCTACGCCCTTCCCAGCAGCGGATTCCCCCGTAAAGAACCGAAACACGCGCAGAGGATGTTGGGAATGGTTGATGATTACGTAAAAAAGTCTCTCCGGTCGAATTCCGTGTCGTATCGGAAGTTCCACGACTTTTCCACCGCGCTGGCTCCTCTCATCCATCGAAGTATGGAAGCTGCGGCTAAAGCGCATGTGACAGCAACGCTTCCCGTGTTGAAGCGTTTGAAGGACGAAATGGGTGAGCAGGACTGGCGACGGACGTACGTCATCATCCCCACCATCTGGCCTGTTTCCCTTTACAACATTCGTCTTCAAATGTTCCAGAAGTTGATGGACTTTAAGCAGATCAAGCAGCAGGTCCTTATTGTCGAAGGCGCGCGGAGTGAAGACGACGCGCGGACGACACTCGGAAGGATTGTGGCGGACAGGGGCCTGGCACTTTTGGTGTTTGGAGGTCTGAAAGAAGATGTGATGAAGGACCATCTGTTTTCCCTGTCCACTCGAAGGGACCTCCTGTCCTCCGCAGAGGAAGACGCTGCAGGTCGCTGGTGTGAAGGGGAAGACGACTGGACCATCTTTAAGACGTTAGACAATGGAACACCGCGGTGTCCACTTGCAAAAGAGTTTGGAACAATGTTGCGGAATGCCCGCAGTTAAATCAACAATACTGAGGAGATTCGCTAGCGGAATACAATCTCTGTTTTTTATTTTCATCATATTCAACCGCAACATTACAATATTATATGATTTTATGAAATATACTTAAATTATTAAATTCCCGTCAACTTCAAAGTGAGATAAAAGCATCAGAAGACGTCAGAATTTTCATTATGTTAACAATACAAATGTCAAACATCATCTCATCTGTCTATCAATAAACCGTTGTAAAACGTTTCAACAAAGGAGTTAAAATTAAGTGCAAATGAATATCCAATAAACCATCTAAAATGGGCGTAAAAAAGAAATGCAAATTTATAGTGTGTAGGATTTGTGTGTTGAACTGGTATTTGGACCACGAATAAGTGTGTGAATTGTGTTTAAGGAATGGTTCATTATGAAATATGACAGATACGAGATATTGAACCAGTAGGGGGCACCTGTGTGCATGTAGGAAAGAGCAAAGGGAGTACACGTTAAGTAGTGTTTTAACATGGAAAAGTATGGGGAAAACGTTTTCAGGGCCTTTTTTTACCCTGAATGGACGGTCGATTTGGCGTGTTAGAACGTGATGTTCTCCCTAGGAACATAAGGAAGCTGTATTCAAAAACCGAATTTAAAAAAGTTCAGCCGTTCACGAGATAATCGTGTTTACACACACACACGCACACACACACAATACACAGACAGACAGGCCATTCCCATAAAGAAATTTGCATTTCTTAATAATGGGATCCTCTCAGTCAGACGCGACTGAACTCACGTGAAGTTGCAGGTAACTGCGTTCGAATTCACGTGAAGTTGCAATTGTAAATGTAGTTTTGTAGTTAAAAGTGTTGTGTTTTGAAGAGAGAAGAGACCTGTGTTTGAATTTGGAGGCATCATTGCATTTGGGGCGGGGATAGAATGTCTTGCTATCCCCGAACCTTATCCATAGAAACCTTAGAAGTCCTTTTTTGACCCTGAAGGGATGGTCGAGTTGACCCTTAGAGTTAAACTGCATATATCCAAGAGCGTCCTAAAGAATTTCTCAAAAGCAGAATTTTACAATGTCTGCCCGTGTTTTAGATAACTCAATAAATAAAATTGCATTCAATCAATGGACACAAACAGACAGACAGAGCATCCTTATAAAGGAGTTTTACTCCTTAATAATGTTACGTATTACTGCGCGTTAGTGTCATAATCAATTAATTGTCGTTTTATTGTCCTGAAGCAGGCCCATTTACGTCATCTGTAGCCACGTGCTGAATATTCATCCAAAGGTTTCCTCATCGGCTTGTTCTTTGAAACTAATCGTGATTCATGTTTGTGCCAATTAACGTTTCTAACTTTCCTGGACTTGTTTTTTGATTAAAGTGAACGCGTTGTGAGTAATTTTTGACATCTGCTGATTAGGGTCTGTTGAAATATCTTTAAACTAACCGATAAATGCTTTGAGTATTTAAAGCCAGAGGTTTGAACCTACTGGAAACAATTTACTCACTTGTCACCTAATTGTGCACTAAATTGCACCTACCAACCTTTAATTGTTACTAGTAATTCTGCAAAAATTAACCTCTAGGATTCTGTGTAACCTTTGTTGCGTAGAACAAGAGGTTCATAAATTCTTGCAGCTAATTGCATACAAACCTTGAAAACTCTTGAACAACATTTTATTGTTTAAATTCTCAATAGTCAAAAATGTTGTCGCTACGTGTCATCAACAAAGAGCTGCCAGAGATTTATCCTTCCTTTGACGGTAGGACTATTAAAGGATACTTTACGGTATCAGAAGACCAGCCATACTTTGGAAGTACAGAAATTCTACAATTTCCTAAAATCATGCCTGCTGAAAAAAGAAACAAACTAATAGGGAGAAATTTAGAAGACGGATATAAAACAGCCATTCCTCTAGTAGACTACATGGCGTATTACAAGATGAAAGAAACTGCATTCTTGAAGTGGCTTCGTCAACACTACACACCTCAAAGC
>JAQGAB010001013.1:0-19565 GCA_034696565.1 Isotomurus graminis
TAGCATTCCTATTGCCACAAATAAATTCACGTTTTATTAACATTAGTAGACGTCTCAATTGCGGTACCTTAGGAGTCGTAATGTTGTGGTGCTTCGGTTCATTAATTATCTCATCACTATACTCTGGAATTGTTACTTCGTTTTTATCGGTATCCCTTCAACCTGGCTACCCAAGGACATCCGAAGAACTTCTTAGAAGAAAGGATCCAGTGTATGACATTACACCCGGAGTTAGTGTCTGGCGCAATAATGGTCTTGTAAAATTGTCAACGCACTTTAAATTTATTACACTGGGAAGAAAATACAAGGCGTTGTTAAATCAAAAGGACAAAACTGGTAAATTGTCCCTGTACATGTCGCTAAAAGTTGGAATTTGGGAACCACTTGAATCTTTAACTTTCACGATGCCGCTTGAACTGCTGTACAATCTCACGTTTCGGGAAACTATTCCTACAAAAGTAACACTGGATTCTAGAGATAACTTATCGGTACATCAGAAAATCTTTCTGACTAGGCTGGAAAAAAATATATTTTATCTTGTTGATTACTATGAAAATCATAAAATTTATAAAAACCTTGTAGAAAATACTGGTGCTTATGTATCTGTGAAAAACATTAATCATATGGAAGAGTTTGTGGAGTGCTGTGATGAGTTTAACTATCACGTTTTGAGCAATAAATTTCCACAAACGAAGATAATTGCAAAACTGCAAAGCCTCGATCAGTCAGGAATCTTTGGCAGATGGAAAAGCGAGAACAGATATCACACCATATCTTATTATATTAAAACATATCTCGAGAAAATAAATGGTGCAAATGACACGCTGAGGGCAGTTTTAAATGAACCACAAAGTAAGGATATGAAAACTGGTTTGGTTTATATTTTTGCATGCTTTAGTGGTTTATATGGGATAACAATACTAATTGGGGTCGTTTGCGACTCAGTGAATGTTAGGCTCGTGAAAAAGCTGCAAGTTATTGCTAAAAAGAATTTTGTAATATTATTTCGAGCTTTAGGAGATTTAAGTAGTTCTTTTTTAAGTAAAAAAATACAAAAGATGCATGTGGTTTTAGTAATAAGGAGATATCAATAAGATTGTTAAATTAATTACAAAGAGTATGTGGCACACGTGTTTTACATAAATAAGCTTTATGTTGCAAATAAATTCCTGTGGATTTTCTGACGTATATCAATAACCACAACAGCCACGGCTCCGTGGACCAGTGGTTCTATCACTGTGCTCATGCGAGAACGGGATTGTGCTGGGCTTCTCTCTCATAGAAGCTCAGTCCCAGTAAAGGCTACAGTGAAGGTAATGTCTGACTGGGTTGTACAGAGTGAATTGAGATTAGTGCACTGGGGCATCCGACCCTACACACAGTACACCGACAGAGTGATGTCCTGGGAAGGTGTGCTGTGGAAGTGGGGTTGGTAGAACCGTACGGTGCCTATCAAGATATGCTAAATACACACGCTAATCTCCTGTAGATTAGTTGTGATACCCAAATATTCGTATCAGACTGTTGTTAAACGGGAGTGACTGCAATGGGTCCTCGTGACCTGAGCGGCAAGCTTAAGTGCTATCCCATACAACATCATCTATCCTTATGCTTCAATAATTATGAAATTAGTTAAAGCACCCCACTACCTTTTTAACAAATTACTCTATTATCAAATTCAAAGCACACTAATTATTAGTAAAGTTTCAATTGGCAAAGATTAGAATTAAAAGTTAGTATGTATGTAGTGTCCTTATGAGGCATGCAAGAGAACAAGATAAACTACGAACAGGTTTCAACGTTATAAATATAGGCGTATAAAACAAATTATAATTTAAATGCGTAGTCAGAATAGCGGAAAAGGTCGGATTAGATAGATGAACAACATGAGACAATGCTGGTAAATAGATAAGAATATGTGGCTTAGGTTAGATGAATTAACTCGATGTCTTATTGCACGTATAACACTGCAATAGTCATGCAAGGTACTTTCGTTCCAAAAGTATTGCTGGACTTAAGTTTGGAGTGCACGTATTAAGCCTTCTGTACGCGGATAAGCTTTTAGAATGCATATTCTCCTACTCGGACCAAAGAATGAGTGTTTTCCTTGCTTTTAAGCCATGAAAATCATACGTATTCGAATTAACGGGTATCGCATGTCAGTAACGTAATATACGTGTACTACGGCTACTTAATAACAGCGAATAAACTCACCATATTCGCCTAATTGCAAGTGGAATATCTTACACAGTAATAAGGTTCCATCCATTTATATTAATTAGTACACTAAATACATACTCCGCAAGGTTTGGCTTGGGATGTCTCCCAATACATACCTAAGTTAATATAAAACATAATTAAAAGTTAAGGCTTCATGTACAACACAATTTAATACATATATAATACATTTTTTCATTAACTCCACTCTTAGTCGAGCAAATTGTAGTACTAACATTCTAAGGTGACATATTCACGTCAGTTTTCGAGTTTTTCGGGTGGACAATGTTCCTAATATTGATCTTTTTGAACAAAAACTTTCAAATTTGTAACACCGGGTATACCATCGGTGGATAAATCACTCAAAATATCACACAAGGCGTTGTGTTTTTATTATGGTCTTAATTTTGAACTACTGCAACCGACAAATCGTTATCGAGTTAAAGAATTGAATTTGAATCTGGAATAAGAGGATATCCATTATGAGTAATTTTATATGGAATTAACGTTTAAAGGCGTTGTAAAGCATATATGTCACTTTCGAACTTAATAAAACGAAAACCTTACCCAAAGGACCGCTTTTGCTGTTCATGTACACAGTTTTTCTGTAACTGGAATGTACGCGTTGTGTGTTGGAATTTATTCAAGCTGGGAGCTTTCACCCTGAAGTTCAATTCACATTGGAACAAGAAAACGACAGTTCCATCGCCTTTCTGGACGTTAGAATAAAGCGGAAAGAAGATAGAAGCCTGGGACACTCAGTTTACAGGAAAGCTACTCATACGGACAAGTATCTCCACTATTTTTCACATCATCATCATAGTCAAAAGATTTCAGTCATTGACTCATTGGTATACCGAGCCCTTAAAGTTTGCGATCCAGATAGTGTTGATGAAGAATTGGATTATGTTCGGAAGATTTTAGTTAAAAATTCGTACCCTCTAGATAAAATCAGCTCAAGGATTGAAGTTATGAAATGCAGAGTCACAGAAGGCTAGCGTACTCGTTTGGAAGGAGATTGGTTTGCCTTTCCATATATCGGGTCTATTACATATAACATCATGCGTCTTATTAAGTCTTTTCTACAAGTGAATATCGGTTACTACACTGGAGTGAAGACGGAAACACTACTAACTTCTCACAAGGACAAGTATGGAAGTAAAGTCAATTGTGGAATATACTCCATTGATTGTAAGACCTGCAATCTGAAATACATCGGTGAAACTGAACGTGATATTTGGGTTCGTTTTGAAGAACATATGGCTCACTCCAGAAATAATAACACGAAACAATCAGCCGTAGCTCTTCATCTTGCTAAAAATCAGAATCATGTGATCACTAAAGACTCTCTGAAGTTAATCGAATATGAACCTGCGACATTCTACAGAAAGTTGAAAGAGTCTCTGTACATTCAACAATGCAGTGCCACGATGAACACCAATGAAGGCTGGAAAGTCGACTCAATTATGGCTACAGCAATGTACTCTCTTTTACACGGAAGAGTATAGCAAAGCCAACTACTGTTTTTCTTATTTTGATACGCAGTACCTGTTGTACGCTATGAAGTCTATTCATATAATTTTGAATTGTATTTTTCCTGATGACGATTGGAGTATCTAATCGAAAGCTCGAATTAAGTATTAAAGTCATACCCTTAAAACCGTGAAAGATGAGTTATAATATATGAGTTCTGTTAATAGTATTCTTGAAGATTTGGTCTATTCTCCTGAATCTAAAACAATTAATAAATAGGTTGCTTTCAATATCTGGAAGAAATGATTGGGACAAGTACTTTTAAATGCTTTCGTTTGATTGCATCTATAACTGTAGAAATGAATTGTGAAGGCATTAGTATGTGACACAAAATGCATCGTCCAGCGGCTATTTTTTTGTGCTTACATTTATTACAATGTTTTTAGTTCAGTTTCTAACAGATCTGAAAATCTGCTTAATTTGTCCTCTATTCATCATCATTAAGCTCAGACAAAATCCATTGTTTGTGCATTTTTGTTTGCAGATAATTGAAAGAACAATTAATCATTTGTATTACTTTGTGGATAGACAAGCTATTATTTCACTATACTTCATTGCATATGATACACATGTTATATTGATGTTTCAACTGCTACAAATATGTTGAGCAACTAAATCTTCAACTGACTGTCCCATTCTGTTATCAGTTAATCATTCATATTGGTTTGAGACTATTCATATTCATACATTGAATACTCATGTAATCTTTAGTTTATACATATATATATATAATTATACCCTATTCAGAACTATCAAAATTACTCATGAAAGGCTTGACTGTTATGTCGCAGGAATAACAAACATTCGGGATATTAATACAGATGGTATTAATGACAGAACGTGATTGGGTTGTGGATGCCTGGAAATAGTGAGAATACTATTACATGAAGGGGGCTGTTAAATAATGAACAAATGACAATGATATTTATTTGCATCTAGTTTTTTCAAAAATTGGATTGATAAAATGTTGCAGCTGGCATCGTTGGATTTATCTGTAGACAATGGGCTTACTTATTACTTATTAATATACATTACTATATTGTTTGGAAATACTGGGAATCTGCAGACTTACTTTGGGTGCTGATGTAAACTTGATACACTAAGCTTTTTAAAGAAAGCTAGACAGTTGTAATGATTAATTGGGTCATTTTCTAAGATCAAATATACAGACTTAGTCGCTCCGGTATTATCGTAAACGGACAGAAATACACTTGTGTCTAAAAATTTAAATCAAACAAATTTGGATGGCTGTCATCTACCTTTTGACAACATAGGAGATGTGAAAAGATAGTAACTAGTGGAGTAGCATTTCTGGACTAGTGAAATATATTTTAGCTGGACATGTGGGTCACTGCGTATACTTGCTTGGTTCATAAAAAGCCTGAATGAGAATGTATCTTAGATTAACACTAAAACAAGCGAAGAACAAAGGATTCAGATGGAATCTGGGGGTCAGTGAAATACAAAAACCACGCAGGAATCTAACAAAGTATTTTAGAACACTAAAGCAAAATGCCACACTAAAAGAAAGTAATTTAATGAGCTTAAATCATTTAATTCACGGTCATCATTATGTTGTGAACTTGACTTAGAATCGACAACACAGAATAGTTCGTTTCAACCAATTAGAATTAGCACATGTGTGCAAAAAAAGGAATATTTATTGATATGACTCCTTGTGTAGTATCTTTGGGAATTAATTGAAATAGATGACTTTAGCCTTGAAACTACAGCTTGCTTGATTATTCATTGAATCATGTGACAGCATGCCACACTTCAATGAATTAATTATGAATTCCATTTACTGCTAATCCCTTGCGTAGTTGACCTCCCGAAATCCTGCTTATTTCTCTGTAAATACCAAAACAGTTCTTAGAAGACATTGACGATCATTAAGCTCTCAGTTCGTCAACCTAGAGGAGATAAGTTGGCAAATAAAACTGAGAGGAGGTCTTGCTGGACTTTCATTCCTCAACTGACTTCTACCCACTTTGCTATCCACATTTTTATTCACATACTCACACACCAGTTGAAATCTTAAATGAAGCTTAATAAACCACACAGCATGGACCACCCTTGTGTATTTACTCTTCTGATAGGGATTACTGTATTCCTTGTACTACCCGTGCGTTTGGATTCTCCGAATTATTCGTATTATAGAGCAGCACAGTACAATCAGAACAGGGAGCAAGCTGATAAAAGAATTGTCACAAAACTCCAGGATGAGGTTCAGGAAGTAAGTCACATAAGTGTTTCATATTAATAATTCACAACTAGGACTGGTGTGAATATTCAGGCAGTATTGTTGTCATTTAGATAAACGGATATCTCTGGGCACTGGGGATGAAAGTCAATGGCACCAACTGGAATTCCCGTAGATCGAAAAACCCATGTGGCAGTGAGCCTTTTAAGCGTTTATCTGGGGACAGTCCGATGCCCTGGACTCCCCTTGGGAATTTAAAGTGCGTTAAGCTCATGCCAGGACTTTCCACTTTCGCTAGGGCAACAGAACGGTGTGGACAAGAGTATACAAAAGGTGAGTAAGTTGCCTATTCTTTAGTCGCTTGTACTTAAATCGCCGAATACCATACACGTAAATATGTTTCGTTCATAAACCATTTAGCGATACGTAATGAATTTTAATAGATTGCTTTTGTTATTTAAGCGGGCTTTCAATAAGTTGAATGAGAATGTTAAACTCCTATCAATATTTTCGCAGGTGAAGACATCGCTCGGCCGGTAGTAGTGTCAGTGGGCTCCTCGAAAATCGTGACTATGCTAATGTCGCTTATTCAAGGACAAGTTGAAGCGTCTTCAGTTTGGGTCGATGGAAGAAACTCTGAACCGTCAAGTTGGTTATCCAATTGCACCACAATAATAAACAGAGGAGGAGCTTTGGAGTGGAGGGCCGCGGACTGCTCGGGATTCCACGGTGTGGTGTGTGAGAAGCCTTTTCCCGTTTCCTATCCTGAAGTTGTTCGGAGGCAACTGGAGACGCAGGATCGGATGGAAACTGAGAATCAAAAGCTGCGGGGTGAACTGAAATCACTTGAAGGAAAGTTCGAGACGCTGGAAAGATCTTTTAACGAGTGGGACTTGGATTGTCCCTTAACGTTTCAAGCTAAAAAAGTAAATCATCTTTTCATCTCCTGTCGTTGCCTTAAACTATCTTTTCTGTTAGGCCACCGGAGATTGGTTCTGGATTGAAGCGTTCCGTCGTAGCAGCCCTTACGGTTCAACGTATCCGTGCATGAAGGAATACATATTTAATTTAAAGGGAACTTTCATCCAATTCACGGAAAGGTAGACATAAGCTGCATTACCAAAGGCTGTTTTAATTTAATTTGTGTCTGGGGCAGATGGTGGGAAAACGGCACAAAAGAAGCTCAGCAAAGTTGGACTGTAGACACTTTTTCCCCTCATCACTGGAGAGCAGGTAAACCAACTAATGTGGATAAAGAATGGATAGGAATTCTTAATTTATATATTCCAGGTGACCAAGTGTGGACATGGCTGAAGACGGACTACGTTAACTGGGGAATCATTATGCACTGCGACACACCGGATATTTCAACCTGCAACTGGCTTTATATTATGTCCAGGCAACGGAATCTCCCGCTGGAGACGCTGCAGTTCCTTAGGAATGTTACTGATGAAGCTGGATTTTCAAGAGACCACGGAACGCTTATATCCCAAAGTCAAAGCTACTGCTAAACTGTCTGCAATAATCCGTTCTGGTTACCTGAATGTTAATTCAGAGCTCATTGATGGTTTTTTTGAGAAATGTACTGTGCTGCTCACTCTTTGCATTTGATGAATAAAGTGAATTCTGGAAGTTTGAAATCTAAGTTAACAAACATTTACTAAATAAATTGCAGTTTCTGTAGTCAACTGTAGTTCCCAAGTTACGACAAAAGTTTGGCCGTGTGTTTTATCTCATTTAGTGTCTGCATCAGAGTGGTGTGAATTTAATTGTGGATAGCTAACTAATCAGCAACAATCTGTGTTTCAGTTTATGAGGTCCAGGCTGATAAAATGATTAATGACTTGTAAGTGCCAAATAGACCTACTTTAGAGTTTCCGTTTAATATTAAGAAAAATCAGATTACAAGTATGCAATCCGAAGGGGATTTAATTGGGCCAGCGACAATAAAGAAATCAAGTGACATATACAACTAGAAGTTGTATTTTGTAAGTGTCCAATAGCAAAATTATAAAAGGTGCGGTTGTGCATTCGGTTTGTATACATTAAAATATATAGAACAACATAAATTTAAAATAATTGCAATAAAAGGTTTATTGGTTAGAGTGCTCCGAGATAATCAGTTTTGAATAATAAATGACGTTATAGAACCAAACCTGCACCTTTAGTATCGATTTATTTTGTATTTATTTGTACATTAGATACACGAAAAGTCCTTGAAAGTTTCCAGGACTGCTTTAAATGGTCCAAAACAGTGTGGTTTATATGTCCAAATATCTGTATTGTACCACTATGAATTAAGTTAACACGTTGCGGCGGGGATGAAACATAAATAGTTTCCAGCAGGTAATTTTTATCTGACTGTAGTTTAATAACTTTGACCATTCCCAGTCACCCTAAATCCACAGTTAATACACATACTAAATAGAAGAACATAGAAGAAGAAGAACACACAACATAGAAGCCCAAGTCACGGTCAGTTTGTAAAATCATACCATCGGTGTAGAAAAAACATGCGCAACATTAAGACACCTCGGCAACTTCTAGCATTAAAACTAATTAGCTTACGTTGCACGATAAAAATTCCCTTTTCGAAAACATACACTACAAGTGACGCCATAATTAAGGAAACACATATCTTCATCATTACAAGACTATTAACAAGAGTTATTTTGCTGTCCTCAGCTAAGTTCCTACCTCGTCTTAAAATATCTGTCAAGTAGACTTCATCATCAACCTCCAGTCTTCGTCGTTCCTTTGTAAAGTAATGTTCCGCATATTTTTCCTCAGCGGAATTTAGCGCAGGATAAATTCCACTTGCCTGAAGGATTGATATCGCGCGTTCTACATGACTATTAAAATTGGATTCAACCAATGTGAAATAAAATGCCACGTTAAAGCTTAAATTCTTTGGTGTCATAACATAACATGGATATTTGTATCCGACAAATGCATTTACATACATAAGTGGAATCTTTTGATTAATTACCCTCGGGCTAAATGCAAATTTATTTGTATCATTTTGTCCCAAGAAAAAAAACCTTCTTACGTTAACATATTTGTACATGTTGACTCTGTGGGTTAAACCTGAGCTGACGATAAGTTTCTTGGCTGCACAATATTGCAACTCGACCCACGTGTCAAATTCGTCTTTTTCTCCTGTGTACAAGTAAGTGTAATTATCTCTGATTAGCTCCTGAATACTTTCAAACGGCTTTTGTACTTTCGGTACCACTAGCTCCATTGTAATATAATTCTCATACGCAGCAAGAAGAACTCCTATAATAATTTCAAATAAAACTAAATAAACAATAGTTTTTGGGCGACTCTGTCGAACAAAATCCTGCAGAGCATTTAAGACATTAACTAGTGTATCATATATTACATCCTTAATTGTAATTGCGCCGCTCAGGTGGTTCCAAACAGCTGTTAAGGCTCCTATTAGTAAAACTGAGAATATTGTCATACACCAGATTTCAGGGGTTACTTGATTAAACCATATCTCCTTCCGAACAGTACGACGAGTGTCATATTGACAATAAATTATTCCAATCCTACTGTACGCCTGCAGTTTCATTAAGCTGCTACTGTAAGTAAGTCCCATTTCAGCTCTACTATTTACTGATAAATAAGGCCCATAACCTTTATCTTCCTTATTCTGCACACTCAAATTTAATTTAAGGGCAGACAGAATTGTCTCCGCGTACATTCGATCCACGTTGCAGTTTGGATGTGATATATAATTCCACTGGGCTAAATTCCCGCAACTCATGCGCATTCCGTCTTTGCTAGATAACCTTACATTAGTAGAAAATATAACGTGTACCCATTTTTTCTTAAAACCTAAATGCCCAATTTTAATCGTACGCTGTATACTTTTGTCTAAACTTTGCAGTTTATTCGAACACAATGGACAAAACACAAATATATCTGAAAAATAAATAATACTTCCTTCTAAGGCACTTCGCTTGTGTTCGACGGACATCACAAAAAATACCAAACGAGAAAAACTTCTCTCAGTCTTCCAGAAGTACCGAACTGCATTTGCTTTTGAAGATACGATTAAAAACGTTCCGTCTTTAAGAAACGTCCTTCGTATTAAGTGGTTGTCGTCCTCGTTGTAAACAGCTTTCAACACATTTGCATCTTCTGTTATATACATATGCAAAAAGCATTGTAGCTTCATTGAACGACTAATAAGGCGAAGTGATAAAAGATTATTATTAGTATTTTGAATAACAATAGCATAATATTCAAACTTAGGAATGTTTTCTACAAAAATTAACGAGTCCAAATCATTTCTGTAATTGTTATTCGCGGAGATATGTTGATACAAAATTCCACATGGTTTAATGGAGTTCCAGGTTATGCTGCCTCCTATCACAGACACAGCTAAAGCAAGATGTAAAAGAATGTTAACTTGTGCCATTTTTCCTGTCAAGAGACTTTTATGTATTTTGTACCTAACAACGTATTGTGTTTGCTTTGTATTTTGTACATAAAGTTTGTTTCACTCTTTTTGCACAATATGATTCTCATATGCCCAGTTGTATTGCTTAAATGTTGAACAACGTACGTTTCCACTGAAACAAGGTTGAATCCCTGCTTTGCTTTTAAATCTTGTTAGTTTTGAAAGGACTTTTCTTATTCACAATTTGCAGTTATAAACCAACTGGATTTTACTTAGGCAAATAACTCGGCGAATTAAATACAGGTATCGGATGAATTCTAAGGTAACAATGCTATTCATTAATAAATCAAGCAGTTGAGTTTAAAGATTGAAGTATATTTGCAAGAGTAAGGAAGCTTAAATGTGTTTTCAGGTCAAACTGCGGATGTGTTGCTTTAGTTCCAATTGCAAGGAGTGAGTTAACATTTTAACCCCTAGTTAAGAAACTTGAACACGTATTCTTGCATTAAGATTACAACTAACTACTGTCCACTTACAATATTGACGGGAGGGAGGTCCTACGGTGAGGGGAGATTGGCTGCGGCTACGACGACTGACGCGCTGGGGATTAAGGGGGACTGGGCACACCCACACGACAACACTGACGATGACGACGACGATGACAATGACGACAAGACACGCACACGGACACACAACGCTTCGACACACTAAGTGGGGGGAGACCCCTGTTTATTGACGGCGACAACGGCAACAACAACAACGACGACAGGACACGACAACTTGCGACTCTCTCCTTCACTCCACATTACACAATGACTTGGATGAGTTGGCAACTCATCCAACTCTCCCGGCAGCCTCCTTCGTCTCCTCCTTCGTCTCGCGTTCCCCGTCTCACCTCTCACAATATAAGTGCATGGTTTGCTTGCAAGTAATTTTAGTAAGGCCTAATGAAATACGGCTTCATGTGCAGCATTACAGTAAAGCAACATCCTTCTTGCATTTAAATAGTAGCTGTGAATATTACTGCCTTATCCGTCCTATTGCAAACAGAATTTCGTAAACCGGACATTTCATACTAAATACATTAATGCTAGATTTTATCACAAGTTCTGCAGTTTTTGAGTTATTGCCTTTCTAACAAACTTATTAACGCGTTCCTAAAACTTTCGAGGTGGATTGAATTTTTTGGACGTTAATAGCTTATTATTGCATAACAACATCTACATAGTATTTCCTTTTACGATTAGTTAATTTTACAATTTTCTATTAATTAGTAAAAGATACCCATAAGTGCTAGACACTTGATATTGCACACTCACATTCAAATTCAAGGCAGAGAGAATTGTTTCCTGTTTCAGCTTGACTCAAGTTGAATTTTTTGTTCAACAGAATATTCCAGTTGACAAATTTTCCACAAGTCATACCTAATCCTTCATCGTAAGACAACTGTACGTCATTGTGGATAATTAGACATGGATAAAACCCAGATGCCTGTCTGCCATCATAAGCATTATACTCTTATCTGGAGGTTGGGCCTTGTCTAAACACAAATGGCAAACAAGTAAAATTTTGACAAAAAGAAAAGTCCGTCTAGTAGGACACTTTGCTTTGCTCTGCTTTTGTCCATAAATCCTCAATACCAGCATACTAACTGTATATTTTCTAGTAAACGAAACAAATATAATTCTATATACTTTGTTTTAATTGCGAGTGTGACACATACTTTCGGTAGTAGGGCACTATAAATATAACAACCCAATAATTACCACGGAATACTTACGAAATACATATTACTGATTAACTCTTAAACTAGCATTTCATTCGGTTTGTTATGCTCCTGAACATAACACAATTTTATACGTAAGTAAACCCCTATTTACGTTTAAATTACTTAACGATCGATCAGTAAAATTCGTTATATGTACACGTAGCTTTAGTAAAGGTTATTTTTACGGGCATATAGCCTTAGATATGTTCCGTAGGTTAGATTTCTAAAGATTTAACCTTAAATCAAGTCAACATGATACATTTCAAACGATTTGAAATTTTCATTTCCGCAATAGGCTTTATTCTTGTACAAGCTAATTCAAGTGTATCAGAATTTGTATCCCACTTACAAAATCCTGCACATTTCTTTCACATGTTTGATACGTGTAACATTGATTTCTACTATAATACTGCAATTGTAGGTTTAAAACCGTCCAAGAATCGTTTAAGTCAATTGTTGATGGTTCGTCAATTCTCAACACAGTCAATATTCGCAGTTTCTGTTAACAATTCCACAAACAATCAACGAAACCACGGACAAACAATATATTTTCGCCAACATCCTTTTACAACAAAGTACACCACTTGCTATGCCGTAATACTAGACCCAGACCAAACTGGCAGTCAACCATTTATTGAAACTCAGTTTGCTGCGGGACTGATTTTAGCAATTTCAAAGTCTAAACATATGCCAGACTGTGTAATGATTACATCTAAATCCAGCTGGACAGGCAACTTTACCAGGTACTTTAATTATGACAGCAGGACACGAGTCGTCACTTCAATTTACATTCATTTAAAATTTACATCCTCACATCACCTTGTTGGATCTGTTTTATGTGCTTACTGTTTGGAAGGTGATTCATCTACAACTCAAAACTTAAACGACATAAATTCACGTGCAAGGAAGTACGAAAATGCTCTGCATCCAATTAAAAAGATATGGAACTCCATACATTTTAATGCCAGGAGGTTATGCATATTTACCGATCCATACAATAGGCAGCGCGTCCGTGACCACATCAACACCAAAATGGAAAGTTTGTATAATTTTTACAATCACCAACTAGAAAATATCACAGAAGAAGCTGTTTTGCTTATTAAACTAATTATTAGAAACAATCTTACTCTTTGTTCAAGAAGAACAACGATAAACCGTATTGCAGAAGCATTTTCGCCGTCTTTGTTAACGAAGAAAAGTTCCAAAACACTTTCATACGAAACATTAGGTTACGCTAAATTCCTCGAAGCTTTTGAAATGGTCACGTTTGTTAATGTTGAATCAAATTTCAATTTCATGTCATTGCTCCAACCATTTGACCTGCAGATATGGGCTACCTTAATTGTGACAACTTGCTGCATTTCAATCTTTACGTATTATGTTAACATCAATCAAAACAAAATGGACTTCTCTGCCGTTTCCCTCTGGTCAGTGTCCGTTTTACTTAATCAAGCTGATGAAAATAGAGATTTAAAAGAGTTTAGAAAACGCGGTTTAATGTTCACTATAATTGCAGGTTGGTTATTTGCTTCATACAATTTAGGTAATGAATACACAGGGAGCATTTATTCTTGTCTAACTGCTTCCCTACCACCAAATAATCTACCGAGTACGGTTGAAGAATTACTTTTAAGTCCCATTCCGTTTGTCACGTCAAGTGCAACAATAAGTGAAAAAACAAAGATTCTTTCGTCGTTATTAAAGAACACAGTAATTAAAGATATTATGAATCACAACTCTACATACCTAGGGACTTTGAAAGACTTTGAACGTCGCCTAATGTTCCTTGAGCTGTATGCGCACCAAATTGCACAGGAAATATATTCCGGTAAGCCTATCAAAAGTGACACAAACCATAGTTTCGTGGCATCATCCATTTTTGTGATATTTGACTTAAAATATGACATACGAACAATTCAGAGTTTTCTACGGTCACTAACGCGGTTTTATTTTATTCATAACGAGCGAAAAGGCGTTGCTACTTTATTTGTCACTCACAGACATTGGATTGTCTCGAAGACTTCATTCATACGGAATTATTTTATTCCGTATTTAGCAGCAATGTACGAATCCGGGATATATGAGAAATGGAGAATAACACTTGAAAATCGCAGACTGGAAATTCGACTAGTCAGAACAATTAGCCTGTCCAATGTTTTGGGATTAAATCCACTTACACAAGCTCGGTTAGCAATTTCTGGCAACTCAGATATGTCTCAAAATATTAAAGCCGTCAATATAGCAGATGTTAAAATTGTCTGCTATTTCACACTTACACTACTGCTCCTCTCAACAAGTACGTTTTTTATTGAGAATAAAAACCAAATTCTATCAATTCTCAACATGCGAATGTTTACTAACATTCGCGGACTTGTATTTTCAAGATAATATAAAAAATGAAAACCAAGCTGCAAAGTGCTGCAAATAATTTAAAAAAGTATTTTAAAATTTCATCCGCCAATAATGTGGAGAAGTGCAATCTTGAAATTTCCAAAGTTTGTCATTACCATCTAAACATTTTTAGAAAACCTGACCAGGACTTATTATAGCTCACAAGCAAATTAAACGAATAATTCACACTTTACACAAAATAATGAACTGGCCGACTATTCCTGACAAATAGTTGTTGCTAAGTTTCCTTATTTCAGTATTAGTTCATTATAAATAATACAGTCCAAATACTTAACAATTTATTCTAAAATCTACTCTAATACTGCGACAATATGCTCTATAGCGGTTATATAAACATGGAAAACAAGGTAACTAATTAAGTAGCTTGTCAATTCGAATTGTAACTGAATGTAATGTTAGTCAGTCCTATACTTGTTTTACCAATTTACCAGTTTGCGTGTTAAATTGGTAGGCAAAGTGACTTACCTAAAGTCCTTAATGTTTGAAAGTTTAGTAATACTTGTATATCATCACGCTTAAAATATGGTAGAAAAATATTCAGTCATGTTGCAGTACAGAGAAAAGCAAACAATTAAATGATATTAGGAACAAGCTGATGAAATTGTTATAATAAGTAAACTCGTAAAATTAAACACAAAATCGTTAAGCACTGACTTCCAGAAACAACCTCTTTAAACACATACTTGCGTAAACAATCCATCAGCACGTTCAGAATAAAGCCTGTTCAAAACCTAAACATAATAAAACACCTGCAGGTACCTCGTAGGTAGCTCCAAAGTTTTAGGTTTTATTTAAACTAGGGTAAATTAAGTCTATCTAATTTAGTTGTAAACTAGATTTCTATTTAAACTTTAGTTGGGGTATGGCCTCACAATAAAGTTGTGATTGAATAAAAAAACCGATTGTTTTCCAAATGGATCTTGATTATAGCGAGATGTAAATTTACAATACCGGAGATGACTACGCAGTGCTCCTTGGACGTGGAATTCCCCTGGTCTGCTTGCTTTGCCAAGTGGTGTTTAAATGGAGATAATGTATGGTACCCAAATTACTCTTAGCTTTTAGACTTACAGCTAAGAATATCCGAAATTGGTAGTTTGATAGGAGGGTCTCCTAACCTTACCGATAAATATACACCTACATATAACCTCACAAACTTCTTATCTAGTTTTATTGTCGTTCATAACGAATTCATAATTTTCTCCTCCGCGCATTGCAGCTTAGCCTTATGCAATCCCTTATCCTGAACGACAACCAATACAATTTACCACACGAAATATCCATCCAATAACTTGTAACATTTACAGAGTAGTTGTAATGTTATGAAGAGCCTTCCACATAATAATGTGTAGTCTCAAGATGTGATTTTGTGCATGCGGGAAAATTAACTATTACTATAGATATATGCAGCTTAACTATGTTAAATATGGAGAAACTCATAAACACAGTTATTGAAATATAGCGATTAGAAATGGGAATCTTTTCACCACGTCCACAGGTGAGGGAAGATCTTCCCGTCCACATGTGACGATCTTCATTTCTTCACCTCACCATCCCCATACAAAGTAGAATGTATGGACTTCAGAGAAACAGGTAAAATAAGGGAAATACCCCTAGCTTAACATAGGTGGAATGTAGTGATATAGTAGCGTTAGGGGACTTCAGAGATATGTACTACACTTCAGAAAATTGTTTAATCTGTGTCATTCTAGGTTATTACTCCTTTAAATTTCTGCACAAAAAGAAGTACGCTTACGTCAAAACTTAAAGCATATATGTGATTTTATGAATTCCGGCCTTCCGCTGTTTTACAAAAATTTTAAAATTACAAAATGGTTAGTTCAATTTATTTCCGACCACATGATTGTAAATGTGCTGTTAGTATTGCAAATTTATTTTTGCACTAGGCACGGACATTTATTACAAGGAAGGGTCTTATAGGTTAACGGCGTTTCTAGTTAGTTGTGACCTGAAGACGGTAGTATTGTAGATATAAATTTGCCTTACAGCATATTACCTATCAAAACAATTGCAAACAAAGGGTACCTCGACTTTCATTCCTCCAACACTGACTCAACAAATCAGTTACAATTAAACGGCGTCTTCCCAACAGCTTAAATCTATACTTATACTGATACATAAAAATTCCATATTCAAAACCATACACCAAGATTGACGCCAAACATAACGAAAGAATAATCTTCATCATTACAAGACTATTAAACAGGGTAATTTGGCTATCCTCATTCAAGTTCCAACCTCGTTTTGAAATGTATTTAATATAGTCTTCATCCAAAAACTCCATTTGTCGTCGTGCATAAGTTATACGATTTTCGGCATATTTTTCTTCCGCGGATATAAACGCAGGATAAATGCCACTTGCCTGAAGGATCGATATCACGCGTCCTACGTAATCATTAAAATTAGATTGTACAAAGGTAAAATAAAATTTCTTGCTCAAGCTTATACTCTTTGGTGTCAAAGTGTAACACGGATATTTGTACCCCACATACGCGTTTACATACATCAGAGGAACCTTTTGGTTAAGTATTTTTGGGCTGACTGCATATTTACTTTTATCCTGTTGTTTCCAGAAAACTTTCTTCACATATAAATATTCGTACAAGTCTGCTCCGTGTGCCAAGTCTGTAGTAAAGATAGACTTATTTGCTGCACCATACTCTAACTGAACCCAGGTGTCAAATTCGTCCATAGTAGCAGAATAAAAGTAGCTGTAGTTATACTTTATGAGGTCGTGAATATTTTCATACGGCTTCTTTGCTTTGGGCACCACTAGTTCCATTGTAACAAAGTTCTCATAGGCAGCTAAAATGAATCCCACCATTAATTCGATCACTACTAAGTACACAATGGTTTTCGGGTGACTCTGTCGAACAAAATCCTGGACTACGTATGAAGCGTTCACAGCTATGTTAATTAAAATGTCCCTGACTGTCATTGGGCTAACCATGTGTTCCCACGCAGAACTTAAAACTCCTACAACCAAAACTAAAAATAGTATTAAGCCCCAAATCTCCGGGTCAACTTGACCGAACCATATCTCCTTGCGAATATTGTGCTTGTCATCATATTGGCAATAAAGTATTCCATTGGTATTGTGGGCCTGAAGTTTCATTAAGCTTTTGCTATACGTCTTGCCTTTAGCAAGATTACTATTGACATACAAAAGAGGCCCATATGTTTTATCCTCTTTATATTGCACACTTACATTCAAATTCAAGGCAGAAAGAATTGTCTCTGCGTGAATTCGATTAAAGGTACATTTTTTATTCAAAATATTATTCCAGTCAGCAAACTTTCCACACCTCATTGGCAATCCTTCGTTGTAAAACAACTTTACGTTTGTAGAGAATTCCACGCGTGCCCAATTATGAATAAAACCGAGATGCCCCAATTCAATCGTACGTTTGACACTCTTGCCAAGAAATTGGATCTTGTCTACACACAACGGGCATAAGAATTGAAATCTTGAACTGTAAAAACGCTACCCTCTACGACACTCCGCTTTATCTCCGCAAACATAGCAAAAAATACCACACGAGGAAAGTTTAACTCGATCCTCCATGTGTAGCTAGGTGATTTGGCTTTGAAAGAAAGTACCAAAAACGTCCCGCCGTTTAGGAATGTTCTACTTATAATGTCATTGTCATCTTCGTTATAAACAGTTGTCAAAACATTTTCATCTTCTGTCATATAAATCTGCAAAAAGCAATGCATCTTCATTGTACGGCTGATAAGGCCATGTGACAAGATCTTTTTATTTGTATTTTGAATAACAATAGAACTATACTCAGATTTCTTAGACATGTTTTCTTGGAAAACCAACGAGTCAAAGTCATTTCTGTAACCAATATCATCGGAGATATGTTTGTAGTAAATTCCACACGGTTTTACGGAGTTCCAATTTAGGCTTCCTGTTATAGCTGGAATACCTAAAACGAAGTATGTAGTAATGTTTTTAAACATCTTCATTGTTGAACTCGAAAAAATATCACTAATGTGCATGCTGATAATTATTACTAGAAATCGGCTCCATTGAGTCTGAGCAGCTTCGCATTGAGCTACTGAAATGATGCATCACTGATATGAAATCGTGCAGGTACGAGAAATGAATTCGTCATATTGATTAGAATGTAGCTTGCTTTATTTATACTGCTTATTCTGTATTAAATTGTTACTGAAGTCTAGTGAATTTAGATTTGATCAGTTTGGTCAATTTGACGTCATCCGTTCATTCGATTTATTGTATTAATGAGTGTTTAAAATATTTCACTATTTTTCAGCAATTATGCAATAAAAACAAATCACCAGTTTGAGCAGTTTTAGTCTATTTAAAGGGAATCTAGCTCAGTACAGATCGACGATAAAAAGGAAATGTGGATTTGAATAAATTCTTCTGTTATGGTATTTAGCAACATAATGTCGAATTACGTATATACACCAGTTTAGATAACCAAGACCTGTTATGTTATGATATGGAGTACAAGGCCAATATTTTATGTTCCTGTTGAGGCACTTGAGTTTGTCTTTAATAATCAGCTTAAGCAAATGACTATCTTCCTGTAAAAAACGTAATTAGTTTTTGCTTGAAATCATAATACTGTTTATTCGAAAAAAGCGTGGGGTGCCGCTTTTAATCTAACAATGAAGATCCTCGAGTCAGGTTCCTGGGAATGGGTTTCTTTTGTTACAAACGTGCATATGGGTAGTCAACTTAAAGTATTTAAGAAAAATTAGCTGCCCATATGCACTTTTCGCTGAATAAACTAGGGGTGAACGGGCGACGTAGCAACCGCTGTAGAGGGAGGAGATGAAGGAGTGGGAGCGGTGGAGGAGAAGGAGGAAAAATCCCATCCTCTCGCATGTTAGAAAGAGGAGTTTGCAATGAAAACTCCCCATAAACAAACTCGTCCCGCTTATGGAAAATTCTAATTTTTAACATGGGGGAAGACGAGATTTTTCCTCCTTCTCCTCCACCGCTCCCACTCCTTCATCTCCTC
>JAQGAB010001014.1:0-19542 GCA_034696565.1 Isotomurus graminis
AGACGCGAAAGTCAGAAAATGTGGGTTCAAATTCTGATGACTCGAGGTCATGTACGACACTCCACTCATTCCCACTCCGTTGTAGTAAATTTTGTGAACCTTGAGAGCAATTAAATATCGACTTTTGGTTTGAATAAACAACCGCCGCTTCTTTCGCTCAACTGTTGTTCTACTTCACGATGAACAATAATCCAAGGTAATGGTTCTTTACAGTAGATTACAGTGATAAAGCGGCTAAGAATTTATTTTTCCGTTAATCACAATTGTTCTCTTGGAATTTCAGACCCCCGTATAATTATCGGATGCACGACTGGTACAACCCAAGAACTACCAGACCTCCGGGGCAGTCGCAAAATGCTTCACAGCTTGGCTCGCAGTCGGAAATAGCAAATCCAAACATGCGCGGCTCAAGCGGTCCACGACAGCAACAACCACAGCAGCCATCGGTTAACAAACAATCCCTCGATGGAATGACAGGAGATCAGCAGCAGCAACAGGTGTCCGGTGCGCCGTTCCCACAGGCACACAATCCTGGCATGCAGTACCCTCAAATATCCAAAAGCTACGGGCAGCCTGGGTTCAATCCCCAGGGTGTTAATCCGAAGCTCAGATTCGCTTACGGTCTCCTTCTAGGAAATCAAACTCCAGGCGGATATTCTTATCGCAACCCTCAAAATCCTGTGTCAATAGTTCCAGCAACTGTAAGCTATCATACACATCCAAATTGTACTTTATTTTTGTCTTCTATAATTACAGACTTTCTGATTTTAATAGCAACGTCAACAGAATGCAAATACTCAAGGTATTAGACAATATGTGCCACAGGGTCAGCGTTTCTACGTGCCACCACAAATGTCGTGTCTTCTTCCGGCACCGTCAGTACACGGCGTCCCTCAAGGGGTTCAAGTAACACCTGATAACACTACAATTCACCCAAGCCATCATAAACCTCAGCGATCTGGCCCACAAGTTGGCGAAAAAGCTGTTGTTCCTAATCAACACGTAAATCGTGGTGAGCGTGTTCCTTCTTCAGAACGAAAATGACAGACAAGCATCATCAAAAATATGCACCCCACTTCTGGTAATAATTAACACCACCTTTAAACACTTCCCCTAACAAAACTACACTCCTATACTTCCAGTTCGAACCCACAATTGTTGTATTAGGCTTACAGATTGCTAAATTAAGCATTAAGGAATCAGGACTAAAATACAGTCACACATAAATTATCAAATCCGGTTTTTTTAGACGGAGCGAGTTGCTGGTTTTAATGTTTAAAACTGAACTGTGGTTGTAATCTTTCTAATCATAATATGTGCATAGCTAAGTATCGTATGGGTGCACTATATTTTAAAAGTGTTCATGGATTTTCCCTTTTCTTATCCGATCTATGAACATGTCTACGCACATTTATTAATTGCTATTCAACATTTGTTTCATTATTTTTTGTGTGTGTATCAATTTCATGATTTAGCAGACTCGTTTCAATTTGTATTCCAATGTCAAAGAGATGAATTCAATAAACAAATGTGCAGTTTGATTTGAAATTCCTGACGCATTGGCCAACTAACGGAGTTATTTAATCTTAAATTGTCGAGTTAACAGAAAGATGCATTTCATTCGATTTGCTCCCTACTAACTGCTCCTTTAGTTTGAGTTCCCTCAGAAGTACAAAAGGCTATAAGGTCATTCTGGTGGCTGATTCAAGAGGAGCATTAAAAAATTGTGGGTCGAAATGCTTTCGGTCCAATGGAGGGAGAGTGACCAGAGTGACCACAGATGATACTCCTGGTAGTTGAGGTTAACAAATCATTCGTGTAGGTAAACAACTCAAGGCAAGCTCTATTTAAGTTCACAGCTCTGTTGACAAGGTTCGCTAAGAATATAAATTAATGATTAAGTGTTTTATGTGCTGCCGAAATTAATAGTCAACGCTTAAAGCAATTGGTGATCAGATTTAAGTATTAATTCTGTAGTAGTCTGTGTGTCCACACTAATAAGGCTTTAGAATCAAGTGATTTATTAATATCCAAATATATTAAACCTTTCATAACAAACGAATATACAGGATCAAACAAAGTGAACAAGTATTCCGGAATATACTGTACCACTGCACCCTGTATATTCGAAGTACAACAATCCGCCTTTGTGAGACGTTAACCATTCCTCACCCCGTCGGTCTGCCTTCTCTCCGCATATTCGACCTGGAGCTTCCAGTCCAACTCGCCAACTGAGGTCTCTCCAGCAACGGATCCAACGGACATTCCGCGCAGACCCCTTCCCGCGACAAACACACCAGAAACTGAGAGATCAAGTAGTCCGTCTGCACGCGTTCCTCCGCTGCCACGAAACTCTCCAGCCCAAACGTCCGCTGCAGCTTCAAACGCGTCCGTATAAAGTCCTCCGCAGAGTCCATGAATCCCTGGAGACTTCCAAACGACCTAAAAAGGTCCGTCGCTCGCTCTCGAGACTTCCGCACCTCCACGCGGTCATCATCACTTCCGGACCTTCGAATTCGAAACTGGACGCGGGAAGGCCAAAGTTAAACTCCGCGTCAAGAACGCTCCGCGCGGAGGGGTTAGGATCCGGAAGGGAGTGTTTCTCAACGCGACCTGCGACAGTCGGCATGTCCACCCAACTCTCCTCCCACCCAGAAGAAGACTCCTCCCCCTCGTCCCCCTCGAACTCCTTCAGACGCTCAAACAACTCGGACGCAAAGACCGGCCGTTCGTCTGGCTTCCCTAGCTGACCGCGCGTCCTGCAGGCCCCTCTGGAAGAACATGAACCTATCGAAGTATCCTCGAAGGGGTGTGGCCCACTTGGGGACCCTTACAATCGAGACAAAGGCCTCCAACACGTTTTCCCAGGAGGTCGACGTGTCTAAAGAAACGGGGAGCGAGTTGTTTGAACTGGAGAAGCGACTTCGGGTGACGGAGAATCCCGCGTTCCTCGTGTCCTCGTCGAAGTCGATGGAAATGTGGTCGACGAAGGTCTTCTCGATGGAGGCCAGGGCTTCTGACCCCAACTGGAGGGGCGGCCGGGGGACGAACTCCAGTGGGGGGTCCAGGACGTCTCGTGGGTTGACTTCTAGACGTTCGTTGTTCTCCAGGACTCTTCGGATGATCCGCCCGGGTTCCAAGTCCTGCACGCGCGATATATTTCGTTGGCTGATGTCCATGCAGAAGTCACGTGGTTTCCAGCCCCACCCGGGGGACACGGGGGGAGGAGTCGTGTGACCCCATCCATGTTGGCGATATTGATCAGGTGTGGTTGGCTTTTTTTACTCTATCCATTGTGAGCAGGGGGAGGAGTCGTGTGTCCATAGTCCGTGTTGCTCCTTAACTGGAAGGTTCTTGTGATCCCAACCTACTTGTGGGGGATAGTTCCGTTGACCCCACCCCCTTATGGAATGGGACAGCCCCACTCGACTCCCCAGAAGATTCCTCGTGGAATGCCCCAGTCCATTCACAATCGAAGCGAAACTCCTCGCCGGACTTTTGGCTGACTGAGACACACAGTTAGCCTTAACCATTCCTAAACTACCCTGGGGAGCGTTAAGGACTCACCTGGAGGTGCAGGAGCCCTGGCGGAAGGGACTAGAAGGACACTGAACACCCAGAAGGGAAGATAAACGTGGAGTCTCATGTTGCTCCACTCACCTTAATAAACTCTCAGGTCTATTTCTGCGTCTTCTTCAGCCGAGACACTTGAAATGAAAGTCCTTAAGCAGAGACAAACAGCAAAGGGTAGTTTGGGGGGACAGCTGCATTCCCTTTCCTCATCCCTCAGGATACTTAATCACTTACCCGATGTCAAGGTCAAATGCCCACATGCTTCCATTACAACTTGTATCAAGATATTCGGCCAATTCTTTTTGTGCTTAAGTGTCTCTCAATGGGAATACCGAAAAGTGGAAATGAATGAAATCCCCATTTAAACCGTAACGACTTTTATTTAACAACCTCACGAGTAGACAAATGAGTATCGATTACAACAAGTGATCATTAATTGTAATTCATATGTCCGTAATGAGTGGAATGTTTAGCTCCGTAAGCGAGTGGGACTTTGTGCGGTGGATGCTTAAGCAGAAGCTCCTCACCCACTTCATCTCCAGCTCACCTGTTATTCCTCACAATGCCTTTAGGTTTTGAGTTTATCGAGACAGAAAAGTAGCCTTAGTCCAAAAGAGACTTTTTGACGACATCTTAAACATTTGGCCAGACAAATGGCTCAGGAACTACCGGGACTGAGATTGGAGCTCTGCAGAACATTATTGATAAGAATGTGAATGGCTTTGATGGACTGGAAGCAGTGGTACTAATAGAGAACTTCATACAGGAAGCCCAAGTCACTTCTAGAGGACATTGTGAGCTAAAGTCATTCGAGAAGGTGGAAAACCAGACTGAATCCAATTTTTGAGTTAATTGACGAAAATAAAAAGAATATTCCATCCGGATTAATTGCCTAGAAATGCACTTGTAATCGTCTCATAAGAATGTAAGCCTTTATCCCACAAACTACGGAATTGGAACAAAGATTTGTGTATACATTTCGGAATTATGTCGCGCAGAAGGTCACGCAGAGTCAAGTACGCTAGGATGCTACAAATAAAGATGCTTAAAACACCACACAGTCTTATCAAGTGTAAATAAACTAAATAGGAATTTATTTAACCGCAGAAACATTTAAATACATAACCAACCACCAATAATTACTAATCAGACTCACTTCCCTCAGTCTCAATAGAGGAACAATTAAATAGATAAGTACTTGCGGAGTACTTATCTTATCTGGAAAGCCAGACAATCTTCTTGACCGATTTAACACAATTTCTAAGTGATTTCATAGAACAATCCAATCAAGTCTTCATTTCTTAAGATTAGAATCATCTCCGGTCTTCTCAAAGTTCTTGTCGTGTGTGACGGGGCAGCAGGAACCCCCACTGACACCACGAATAGCAGCAACGGGTTTTCCAGTGTGAATGATTACGATGGGAGTTTCCTTCTGATCTGGAGCTGGAAGAGCTTGACGCTTAGCAGAGATGACAAGCACGCCATCCGAACTCAATGCACACGTCATATCTTCAGTCTTGACTCCCGGGGGAAGGTGATACTTCCGGGTGAACTCACGAGAGACGTGACCGTGGTGGTCCAGTTTCTCATCATGCCATTCCACTTGAGACCGTCCACATTCCACTTGAGACCGTCCACTTTCCAGCCCAGAGTGAAGACGCTGCGGACGATGGCCGTTGTTCCAGTGGAATGGAAATGGAATGTCTTCGTCATGAAGTCCCACAGCGAAGTTCTGGTCAAAGAGTTGAATGGGAGTGGCCAATTGATCCACATGGACATCGTGTTCTCTCCCCAATGAACTACAGTCAACTGCCCACACCCACTCCATTTCAACTGTTTGACCAGAACTTCGCTCTTGGACTTCATGACGAAGACATTCTTCCATTTGGACAACACCTGAATCACTGGAACAATAACCATCGGCCGCAGCGTCTTCACTCTGGACTGGAGAGTGGACGGTCTCAAGTGGAATGCACCAAAGACTTGTTCCAGGTAACCCCAAATTCCTAAGTGAAAGTGCTTCCAAATGTGCCACTCTAACCGTTATTCTCATTACTTTCTGCTTTCATCTCCAGGTGAAGTTGGACGTCCAACATTTCGCCCCACAAGAAATCAACGTGAAGGTTGTGGAAGACTGCGTGGTGATCCAGGGAAAGCACGAAGAGCGAGTGGACCACCACGGGTACGTCACTCGTGAGTTCACCCGGAAGTATCACCTTCCCCCGGGAGTCAAGTCTGAAGATGTGACGTGTTCAATCAGCTCTGATGGGGTTCTTTGCATCTCTGGTAAGCGATGGCTGCTTCTTCCAGCTCCAGATGAAAAGGAGACTCCCCTCGCCATCATGCATACTGGAAAACCCGCTGCTGCCCATGTTCGTGATGCCCATTCTCACGGAGGGTCCTGCTGTTCCGTCAGACACGACAAGATCGATCCGAAGAACGGAGACGACGCTTATAGCAAGAAATGAAGACTTCCATGGATTATTATACACAAATACAATTAGATATTCTGTTCCACCAGTCGAGGGAATTAACAGATTGCCCGGCTTTCCAGAGACTCCGCATTTACTTATCTCGTAATTTATTGAGACTAAAGGAATTAAGTCTGATTGGTGATTGGTTTTGTATTTAAACTTTAGTTTGTATAAATAAAATCTTATTGATTTTAATTAAACTTCATACAACTGTGTGGTGCTTTAAGAATCTTTATTTTTAGCATTTAAGGCCCCTCCATGACCATCTGCATGACATAATTAAAACATTCATTCCAAATTCTTTGTTCCAACTCCGTAGCTTGTGGGACAGTCCTTATGAGTATGAGACTATTACGAGTGCATCTCCAAGGAATTAATCCGGATGGAATATTCTTTTTACCTCCGTCAATAAATTTACAAATTGAATACCAGCTGTTTTTCCGCTTTCCCGAATGACTTAAACTCAATATCCTCTGGAAGTGACCTTGGCTTCCAGTATGAAGTCCTATATCACTAACACGCTTTCCAGTCCTTTAGAAACACACGCTTTCTTAAAATTTATGTTCTGCAGATCTCCCATCTCATTTCCGGTCCTTCCTGAGCCACCAACTGTCACAATATTTCCATCAGGAAAAACTCATAATCCATTGTGAGGAGTTACAAATGTTCCAGAGATGAAGTGTATAGAATTACTTGATGGAAAGGAAGCCCGCAGGACTAAAGGGAAATCCACATGACTGTGAGTTAAATTAAATGTAACATTGTCCGAATGTGTGTTGTGTGTGTGTGTGAACAGATCTTGCAATTTGAAACCTCTCCCTTATTATTAATGCCAGTAGATCAGTTCACATTATTAGTGCCGCTTAATCTATTTAAACTGCCGACATATTCGTGAGCTCAAATGAAGAGCAGAGTGTTGCACAGATTTGAATCGAACTAACTCAATCACTGCACTCCAAACATCTAGACCTTACATATTCTTCAACGACAAATGACAAGGGAAATTCTCAACTTGCAAATGTAATCTAAAGGCATTTATTCTTTAAGAAGCAAAGGAAATCTCAGTGGATATCTTAATATCGTCCATGTTCTCTTCAGTGTGTACTTTTATTCCCTACGAATTGTGTGTTACTTTGTTTTAGTCCCTTCAGTCCCAGTGTCATTAAATGTCACAGAATTTGCTAGATAAGAAACATTGCATCATAGGCAGAGCGATGAAGGACAGATGACTCTTACAAGACTTCGTGGGCCTTGAAAATCGTCTGCATTCAATCCAGAGAAAGTTAGACAAGAAAATACTCGACTCTCTTTATTATAAAGTATGTTTACAATTAGAAAGACACTCTGGCTGACTCTTAGAACAAGCGTCTCAACCGAATGAAATCTCAAATCTGGGAACATCCATCAGCGAAATTGTGGAGACGAGTTGACCTGAGAGTCCCCACATCCGGCAACTCTGAATGCATCCGGGGCGACCTGACTCTCCACACCTGCACTTCACATTCAAGAGCTTTTCGCAAATTCAATCTCTGGGTCATAAAGAGTCAAAATGAAAGAGTGATGAGCGTTTAATGGTGGTATCACTGTTTGGTGGAACAGGTGTAGACAACTGTACGTCCAGATCCAACCCACGGACACTCAAAATGACTTTCAATTGGTTCCATATGAAATAATAGCATTTGCGACTTTTTCAAGAAATAGTTGAGAATAGGCGAACAATAGTTACCCTTGATCCAAAACCATCAAACTGATGACAATTGCCACTTAAAAAGTCGTCTGTCCTCACTTTAATGTTCAGACCCCATCGAGTTCCTCCTGTAGGCAGAATTTTGGGTCCGTGTTGCTTTAATAAAGTATCTTCCACATTGGTATTATCTAATGTGTGCTTATCTAAGCTCCGTTTATTCCAAGTGAAGTTCCGAGTCGACCCCTTTCCTTCCGTATCTTCCTTGAGAGCCCTCATTACCAGCAAAAGTGGTACAAGTAAGTGAGCAATTACAACACGACGATAATGCTATTTTTGCCTAATGTACGGTTTATTGGGAGGCAGAGCATTAAATGAAGCACATTCCACTGTTAGTCAAACAAATTTAATCTACAAAATTAAGTAAAGCGTGTTATACTTTGCAGATCAGTGGGAGGTGCCATGAAACTCATCTTGCTAATCTTCGTCCTTGTCCTATGTGCCCTGAGACCTCTAAGGTCCTCTTCCTTTGAATCCCTTTCCACTCGTCCACAGAATTTCACTGTTCTAGATTTTGTGGTTGCAAATTAATGTCTTCCACAAGTTAATTGAACCTCCATTTTCCCATTATTCGTTTTTTAACTTTCTTTCATATAATTTCAAAGGCAATTTCCACATCGGTCTCAGATAAATTTGATGCAAGACGGATAAACCAGCGAATGTGCATTTTGTATATTCTAAATTATTTGCTAACTGTCTCAAAGTAATCCAATTCATTTGGTTTTAGACTGGTAGATAACCCGTGCAAGACTTAATTGGGCTTCGAAGATCGTCTGCAGTGAATTCATTGCAAAAGCCTGCTCCACAGGATGTTCGAATCCGAAATTCTGTTTTGATCTCCAGTCTTAAGATATAGCTAAATTAAGCTTTAATTCTGCTCTAATTTATTACCTAGGAAGAAATCGGGAAAACAGATTCGAACATCTTGTGGCGCAGGCTTTTGCGATGAATTAAAGCTATAACTTAACTCTGTAGCTTGAAAATTGAAGGACGAGTTGATATTACAAGAATTCAAAAATTAACATGGTTTCTCTATGGGGAAAGATTCTCGTTTCCATTGGCAGTGGAACCCCTTAACAGTAGAATATTTATACTTTAATCTCAGAATATTACTGAACTATCTTTAACCAGCAGTAAATTCTCGCACATAATACACAAAAATGGTTTAGCATTTGTATAGCTTAACATTCTCAGATTCTGGATGACTTATCTTGAGCAGTTCATCTGTGGTTAAATGTTCACAAATAAACTTAGAGTTTCAATTAGTCTCAAGTCCAAACTAATCACTATTTACTTACGTGCACAATAAAAGATGTTTAGAGCTACAATATTCTCAAATAAATGTCTTTCCCAAACCAAATGTACCACAGACAGGCTCTACACAAACACAATCATGTCACAAGTGTTTATTTATCCATTTCATCGCAGGTCATTCATTACAAACGGCCATATATTAAATAGAGTATTTGGATCGGAGACTGAGGAGCATATCGATCTTGTTTTGCATGGTGAGGGTGGTTGAAGTGCTGTGGTCGACATTTGTTGCATCTTCTTCTACCAACCTGGTCATAAATTATGACTCATAATTGATTTCCTTGAAGATACTTGATAAACTCAGCCAAATTTTGTACATGCTGTATAGTCATGTTTAGGGAACTCCAGGTGAAGTCCACTGACTCTTGCATTTGTTTATCTCCAGCAAACAATTCTACTTTCAGGATTCCTTCATTGCTCACGGTTAATTTAAGACGAACATCTCTGAATCCAAACCCACCATAACTTAAGGATCCTAAATATCTCATATCTTCTGTCAGTGTAACGCAAGTATTAAATGAATGAAGTCCTCCTAACACAATCTCCTGTGTGAAGGGCACTCTGTTATAAATGACAGAATGGCTTTGCAGATTTGTATTGGTTCCATTATGGTCAACCGCAAAACCGTACATCATTATGTCTTGAACGGTGTTCTGCATGAGAACCTGATTCCGTGCAATAAAACTGGTTTCCTTGCTATCCAAAAGTGACGCTATCAGTGCAGCACCTTTAACGATGTTTAAGACCTCTGCCTCTATACGAAAAGTTTTCTTGTAATTTCGTTTGAGCTCCGAATCAATCGTGTCGAAACATAAGTTGTTCGAAGCGGACGTGTTAACACAAATGCATTGTTTAATGTGCTCCTTGAGTTGTCCACGTATCATTTCGATTACTGAGTCGAAATAAAACGAAGCCTCAAACTGCAATAAACATTGACTTTCTGATAAAAACCTTAACTCAAACGAAAGAATTGCTATAAATACCACTTACTAAGCGTATTGGGGTCAGCTTTGCCTTCTGTCGGTTTCCATATTTGCGACAACATTCCATTCTCACTTTCTTTCCATCTAAACTCAAATCGTATACAGCAACATCAAAATAAAAATCGTGACAGACACACACAAGTATCATGTCTCTTTGGTTTGGGCTTCTGGGCTGACAGCCAGCATATGACATGGCAGCAGCTGATGTTTCGTTGACAAGGTGGATATGTTTGAAGCCAGCAATTGTCGCAGCGTCCCGTGTAGCTTGTCGAAGGACGCTGGTGTACCAGAGGGGCACTGTGAGAACTACCGTCTCCCACGCGCCGTTCAGCTTCTTTTCTACTCCCTTCTTGACCTTTGACAACATATGCCCCATCAACAATTCCTTCCTTACTTTTTTTAATACTTCAAGGTCATAGTCAAATGTGTCCTGCATTTCTCTCCCAAAAATCAATCTGCTCATTGTATGCTTCCACTTCAAGGAATTATGTGACCTAGCAGTACCCTCGCTTCCCACGAGAATTTTACCATCCACAGTCAACGCCACGAAGCTCTGTGTCCATTCCTCGTCCCATTCATTTTTCAAGATCTCGAACCTGCGGGTCTTGGGGTTCAGCCATCCGACACGAATGAAGTCAAATCCGAATTCAATGGCTATTCCCTGCAGGATTACAGGAGACACCGGGTGCGGAGTTGAAACACATTTCATCTCTCGTTTCATATCCTCTTTCAATCTAAACTTCTTGTTGTTATCTGTCTTTAATTGCAACCAATCTGAATCGATCCATCTCTGCAATGTCTCTACGTAATTTAAGCGGCCCTCTAGGCCTTCTATTTTCTTTAGTTCAGAAAGTACCGTGTTACCAGCTTCAGTTGAGTTGGAATCATGATTGGTCTTCAACTGGAGGGGGTCCATCATTCCACCAGCTTTCTTCAGACACTCTTCCATCTTGCAGTTGTAAATCTGTCTTTGATTATAAATCACTTTAGTAGCAGCGGCCTTTAAGTTGTCTATTGACAGTTTCTTGACTTCTTCTACCAATTTTACATCTTCATTTACTTCTATCTCCTTCAATTTCAGTTCCGGAATTTTATAATCCTCCTGTTTCTCATTCTTCATCATTTCTTTGTAAAAGTTTACAATCCTCGGTTCCCTTTGATTCATTTCTAAAACCAAATTATTTTCGCTCTTTATGATAATCTCATTCATTGCAGCAAAGGTCTCTTGCATTCGGTTAAGTCCATTGGTAAGGTCCACAAAAAAGGAGACGAATTTGAATTAAACTTGGCCATTGCAGTCATCTCAGCTTGTTTGTGGAGTTTAGAAAACAGTTCACAAGACATGCACCTGTATAACTTGAAATGATTGGTCATATCCTTTCTGTAAGTCATCAAGGCCTCTTTCACAAGCGTCATGCCTGACAATAACTCGGCAGTGTCGTCTTCAAACATCTTCTGAGCCAATTTCTGATGTCGCTGATCCAATACCTCCATGTGAACAAGGATGAGTGTAATTGCTTCCCTTTGTATTGTTCCTGTAGTCTTCTTTTCCGATTTGCCGTCAACAATGCCACTAACCATATTTAAAAAGGCTTCTGTTAATCTTACTTTTAAAGTTATCAACGCAGACTCGTATTGTTGCTGGGCTGCTTGAATTTTGGCTTTGAATTCTTCGTTTAGCTTTTGAATTGAGTTGAAAATTTGGGTCCGTAGTTGAAAGGAAGGAGGCTTTGGTAGCTGTCGTAGCGCATTTTCTATTTCTTGGCAACGTAGATGGGACAACTCGTCAATTTTACTTTCTACAAGCACAGCAGATAAAGACTCGTAGATGTTGATGGTTTCAGCAAATTCTTCAAGTTCTTTAGAGTAGTTGGATAATATGTTTTCCAAATCAGGTGATCCCAGTTGTCCAGTGGACGTACTTTGGTCTCGAGGTTCCATTTATTCAGGTTGATCTATTGGAAGATTATTAGAACGTTTAATATGATTAGTTTTAAACTATTATGTTCATGGTCTACCTGTATTCTTTAAACTCCTTTAAATCCACCACTTGCATTTGATAAAACGCACACCTGTCTTCTTAGGAACAAATAGTGTAGTAAATGGAAGTGGTTGTGAAAGGTTTTTGCAAGCGAATAAACTCGTGGAGAAAATAATACTTATAACGGTCTTATATTGTTAATCAATTTAAGTGATTAAATTAATTAGCTAAGATCGTTGAGTGAAGTGAGATGAGGTCATTTTCGTTTTACATTGCCAATTGGGAATTCAGTAGATATGAATATGGTTTTGCAATATACAGATACCATTAACAGTGCATCATAGAAAATGAATAAAATAAAGATGAGTGTTGATAACAGCAGAAGCATTTATACTGAAGGAAACTGATATGTAAAACTCGGCCTTGTACGTTGTAAATCCAATTTGTTAGCAAAACTCTCACCTGATTAAGAATTGATGGACGGAGGAATGGTGAAGACTAATTCGGTATACAGCTAATGCACTATCTAATTTTGTCGTTGCAAGTCCGCTGGAATCTCCTGAATCTGTAGCTTTGGATAAGTAGCCGGTATTGATCAATTTGTTTTCTTTAAGAATCAAATAACTTCAAAAAATTACCACATAACGACTTGATTAATCTATACGCATAACTCATATTTTTTGCACGTCTTTTACATGGATTAAAGGACCCTAAAATATTCTAACTATAGATTAGTATGCTACACAAAACATTTACATTCCAAATATATAATTAGCTATATTTTGCTTACCCGATGATTGATTAGCTTTGTTTAGATATTATTTCTCCAATTTACAAATGCACACTTTAGTCAGAAAAGAATGTCACACGTCTTGGAGTCTGCAATATATATAAAAGTCATCTATCCAATAAACAATATAATTCAACGAACCTTCTTAAAAACAGGTCCAGATGGGGAGTGACACAACCCGTATTGATTGATGCTGCTTATTCTGGAAGAACAAATTCAGAAACGGTGACTTGCAATAAACCAACTCACTTTTAAAATAAGTAGTGCTTATTGGGAAGTCCACAGATGACTGAAGAAGTTCTGAAGTCTCCATGACTCATAAACGTGATATCTGCAAAGTACTAACAGGCTTATCTCCACAACACGTGTCTCTTCATGCACACGCTAATGTTACAACACAATTCATTTGTTGGCCTCCTTGAAATACATTTTGAACAGTTTACAATAGAACAATGAAATTGATATAATGTTGAATGGAGGAAGTTCAGGAGAAACTAATTGAGTCGAGTGCTTTATTATTGCAATGATAATACTGTCGCAACCACAAACCTTATTTAATGTATACCAAATTAAAGAGTGCAAGATCTTTTGCAAGAATCCTTTACAATCACCGTCAACTGATACCCACTCTGATTGTTATCAGTGGAATACTTCCTACACGTGCATTAACCCTGACCCTGAATTACAAAAACGACTAAGGTATTTTTAGTCTACTTAGTCAGTTGTGTTGTCCTTTATTGAATTTAATTTTCTTTACACACACAACACAGAAGAAAAACTGCAATGTTTTAATATTTACATTTACGAAAGACTAGACAGATAGCTTTAAAACACGTAAGCACACGAAGCTGAATTATTCATCTCGTAAGAAACATTTGACAATAGAATGGTCATACTATGGTTTTATCGAATATTCATCTTTAGATAACAGTAAATTCTTGTACAAAATACTCAAAAAATGAATTAACTTAAGCTAAACACTCCCTGATTCTGGATGAGTTGTCTTGAGCAGTACTTTTTTCACTTACAAATAGGGTTACAGTTTCAAGTAGTCTCAAATCCATACTTAACACTATTTACTTACGTAGTCAATAAAAGGTGTTAAATGCAACAATATGCACACATGAATGTCCTTCTTAAATCAAGTATACCACGGACAGGTTTTATACAAGCCCAATCAATGCTTTATTTATATAATCCCATATCAAGACAAGTTCAATCATTACGAACGGAGATGAATTAAATAGAGTACTTGGATAGGAGGCTGAAGAGTTTACCGATCTTGTTTTGCATGGTGAGGGTGGTTGAAGTGCTGCTGCCTACAACTGTTGCAGTTTCATCAACCAACTTGGTCAAAATTGATTCCTTCAATTTCTGTAGGGTGCCCAGTTTAAGTTTCATTTAGTCTGCTCAAAAAGTTTTTTTACTACGGACTTTCCTTAAAGTGACGTATATAATCAGTCAACTCTTGTACCTCCTTTTTAGTCATGCTGTAAGAACTCCAAGTCCAATGACATGCAAAAATGAATGTTAATGCCTTTCAAGTTTTTTGGATATGCGATGATCAACAAACAATATTCCATTCAAACAATCACACCAAGTTTTTAACCTGTTAGCCTTAACCGCAGCGAGACAGTCCGTGGGATATTTGGGGACAACAAATCGACGAAATACTATCCTTCATTTCAAATGTATTTTATTTATTGTTAGTTTAATTTTTAAATTCTTGAGAATTTTCTCTAAACTCATTGAAAACTCCTTCTAAATTCATTTGATTTATTAAATTCATTAAAATGTTATTCTAAACAATTATTTTTATTTATTTTTCACTCATTTCACATATCAAAATTTTGCATTTAGGATTTAAAGTCTTCATAATAAATGGATTCTAAGTTGGTGCTCTGTGGTTTATGGCTACTAAAACGGCGAAAAACATCTGTTTGATTGAAGCCTGATCGTTGCTCCATTGCAGGTGCTAACCAATATGACGGGTTTAGCTTGCTTACTTGTCGCTTCGTTGTTGATGGTTGACAAAACGGCGCTTCATGGTTGTTAATTCGTGTAGCCCGTCGCTGCAGGTTTTCAGCAGACACTGCATATGCAATAGGAACCCTTGGAGGTGACAAAGTCCGAGGTTGCATGTCAGTTTTTGAGGATTTAGTTACGATTGGATTCTTTGTCTTGCACCGCGGTGGAACTTGTCGATTATATTGTGGAACGTGCAATTGTGGATGTCGCCAGCCTTGTGTCTGCAATACCTTTTCCTGGAGAACATTCACAGTGACCTCCCTTTCTATTTCTTCTTTCTCTCTCAACTTGTTATTGTTCTCCGTCTTAAAATCCAACCAATCTGATTCAATCTTTCTCTGTAGTGTCTCCACGTAGTTTAAGTGTCCCTCTAAACCTTCTATTTTTTTAAGTTCAAATACTACTGTGCTTGTAGCATCACTTGCATAGGAATCATGATACTTCTTTAACCGGAGGAGGTCCATCATTCCACCAGCTTTCTTCAGACACTCTTCCATCTTACAGTTGTAAATTCGTCTTTGGTTATAAACCGCCTTAGTAGCAGTGACCATCAAATTCTTCACTGATAGTTTCTTCACTTCTTCTACCAATTGTGCATCATCCTTTATGTGCGTCTCTTTTAATTTCAGTTCCGGAATTTTATAATCCTCCTGTTTCTCATTCTTCATCATTTTCTTGTAAAAATTTACAATCCTGGGTTCCCTTTGATTCATTTCTGAAACCAAATTATTTTCGCTTTTTATAATAAGCTCATTCATTGCAGCAAAGATGTCGTGCATTCGTTTCAGTCCATTGACAAATTCTTGGAACAAATGAGAGGAGTCTGAATTACACTTGGCCTTTGCATTCATCTCAGATTGTTTGTGGAGATTAGAAACGAGTTGAGAAGACATGCACCTGTACGATTGGAAATGATTGGTCATATCCTTTCTGTAAGTCAACAGAGCCTCTTCCACAAGCGTCATGCCTGACAATAACTCGGCAGTGTCGTCTTCAAACATCCGTTGAACCAATTTTTGATGTTTTTGATCTAAGTCTCCCGTTTTAGTTTGGATGAGCTCAATCTTTTCCTTATATAATGTTTTTGCCGACTTCTCTCCCGTTTTTCCGTCAACAATGTCATGAACCATTTTTAAATAGGTTTCTGTTAATTTTACTCTCAAAGTTATTAACGCAGACTCGTATTGTTGCTGGGCTGCGTGAATTTTGCCTTTGAATTCTTCGTTAGTCTTTTGAATTGAGTTGAAAATTTGTGTCCGTAGTTGAAATGAAGGAGGCTTTGGTAGCTTTCGTAGCGCATTTTCTATTTCTTGGATACGAAGATGAGACAACTCGTCGATTTTACTGTCCACAAGCACAACAGACAAAGGCTCGTAGATGTTGATAGTTTCAGCAAATTCTTTAAGTTCTTTCGAGTAGTTGAATAATATGTTTTCTAATTCAATTGATCCTAGTTGTCCATCCGAAGTTTGTTTCTCTGCAGGCTCCATTTATTCAGGTTAATTATCTGCAAGGAAGATCATCAGAGAATTTTAAATATAATTCGTTTTATACTGTTCTTTTGATGTTCTACCTGTATGCCTGCAACACTGTTAAATCCACCTCAAGACATAATGCAAACCTGAGTGTCTTGTTCAAAACAAATTATTTAGTAAATGGAATATTTGCCAACAGTTATTAAAAATGCATAATCTCTGAGGAAAGTGAAGCTTTTCTTCATGTTAAAGAATCGAACTGGTTCAATCAATCAATTAATTGAGATTTGCCTGTGCATATTAATTGAATACATTGAAGATTTCTATTCAACCACCACTATAGGGAGTGGAGTTAGATGAGGTCATTTTCGTTAGATATTGCGAGTGGGAATTTTGTAGATAAGAATATACTTTTGGGATGTAAATTACACAGTGGATATTACAGACAATGAATAGATAAAAAACATATGGATAACAGAAGCAGTCTGTATACTGATGACCAATTGTAAGGCAAATGAATATGCCTTATTAATCACACGTCTGATGCAAAAGCAAAGCTGAACTATCTAATCCGCGTTAACACTTTAACCTTTTTTCATAATCCAAACCTGAAAGTCAATGCCAATACCGGTTGTATGTATCTACTTTATTAATCTAAACTAATTGCAAGCAAAGTGAATATTTTTAATCCAAAATATGGAATAACCTCATTCGTAATACCCAGCTACGTGTGCATCAGGAGAAATCATTACTAATGACAGCTGGAGAAGTGTAACCAACATTAATTAATGCTCATCTTTGATGAACAACCTAAATAAGTTCCGTTAAAATGAACCAACTTAATAGGAAGGTACATTTCTGGGGAGAACACTACATGATTTTAAGGGAACTAAAATAAAGCATCTCTAACTACCCTTCACCTTGATCATATTAAATAAATGAAATTATTGTTGTATATATCAATTACCTGTCTCCTTTAAATCCACACAGGACGACAGAACTTCAGCCAATATGTCCTATGCAGAACAAATTATTCAGACAGTGCACAAATGTGCGAACCGTTTTGCAAATATGTAAAGCACGGGAAGTGGGAAACCTCGACAGCTTTCTTGATGTTAATTGTTAAAAGATTCGAATGTTGGGACGTTGGGACAGAAAACAGGAAGTTGTATTTAAACAGAACTTGGGTTTCCGGAAATTTGATTATTGCAAGACTGATGATTTCCTCCGGAGAAGAGTATGCTGAGTGGAGATGAGATGAGGTAATCAGAGTGGTTTTGTAAAGTACTTCCAACGAGTAATCCCTCGATGTAAAAAGATAAGTCGCGATAACAAGAATAACACGACTGCTAAGCTTATCCTGGTTCAAAATTGTAACTTGTCCAATTAATCTCTGTCAGGTTTCATTAAACAGTCCATACTGCTTGTGTTTATCACTTCAAGTTCTACACACTTCAACACTAAACTCCAAGTCATGGAGGAACATTTGTGCACGTATCTTGTTAAATACATACAAGTTATAAAAGAGTTTTACTCTGCAGTACTAATAATGGTAGTCTGTGTAAATTAACTGAATAGCGTGTTTATTTGATGCAGATTTTTAAAGTTGACAAGTGGAAAATCGAAAGTAAATACCTTAAAGTTCAATTTAATTAAGCTCTAAGAAGTACAGAGCAGAACTTTAATGATTGATGATAACCAAGAAGTACCTTTTGTGATAAAAATCATTTATTGTTCTATTTCATATGGTCTTATATCATGAAGCAAAAAAGTTTTCAATAATACAAAGCTGAGTAAATACACTAAGTTAACGTGAAAAGCAATTTATTTCAAGAAAGGATAAACCACAATCAGAAACTAATTGTAAGACATTTTTGTATATTTCCCTTGGTATCAGTGTAAAAGCAGTTGTAATTGGAAATGATTTACAAATCTGGTACAACCGGTACAGATGTGTATGGCTGCTTGTAAATTAAGTAGAAAGATATAGCTTAAGCTGCTAGTCCAACACGTAGTCCGATTCCACACAGTATTTCAAGAACAGGTACTGTCGTCGACTGTTCAGCAATGTTACTAACTTTGCAAATATCTACCCGTTTCATTGGACTAGCCATTATTGAGTAAGGACCACACCTACCTTGAAGCTGGTAAATAGTAACATCGCATCCAAGAAGAATCGTGAATTCTTGTTGAATTTCTGTTTCGTTGCTCCAACTTAGAGTATCATACCGTGACCAATTGTACTCTGTCTTGTCCTGATACTTAAACTCAAAGTTAAACCCTAACAACGTAAAAATCGAAGCACTTAAACTACCACTTAATCACACAGCTACTGATACAATATGCTTGAATTGGTGTATTCTGTAGACTCATAGATAACACCTAATTTTTGATGAATGGAAATTGAAGTTGGGGTTCGTCCCTCTGAATGATCGCGTGAAAATACTGCCACCCAATCGTCTGAAGGTCTGCACAACTGCGCAGGATTAGGAAGGTCAGTACAGAGGAGGTCGATGTTGCCAATAGTGATGTAACCTAAAGGAAGACAATGTTTATTGATTTATAATTAAATATGTAGTAATGCTATCAGTTAATGGTGTGTTTGTTATGCTCCGTCGCTTTTTAGATTCACTGTAAGTCTCAGTTTGTACTTGAATTCCACTGAGAGCCGTCATCGGGGGACACAATAATGCGTCTGACCAACTCCCATTTTTCAGTCCATTTTCCTGCGTTGTGTCCACTAATCCTCTTGAATTGGCACACAATAACTTCATGTCGTCTGTTCCTGTTTCCTGGTCAACTAATACACGGTATCCTACAGCGAGACCTTAATCACAGTTACTACTGGGCTGCCAGTCGCCAGATGCTTCATTGAAACTATCTATACGCCCAACAATCGGATATGGAAATGTAGTGTTGATACTATGTATAGGGTGTCCCATTGAAGACTGAACACTTTTCCGAAGCTGCCACGGATTTACAAAAAAATATTTTGAAAATTGGTTTTTTGTAGCATTAACCTGAAAGTTTTTGGCTTCTGAAAATGGAACCAAAGTCACTTTCTGGTGGACACTGCAGGGAGGGGTGCCTTATTGTTGTCGCCTGGAGTCGCATCCATCCCGTTAACAACGTGGTAACCTGTTTTTACAGTTGCAATTTTTTGAGCATTGAAACTTTTGT
>JAQGAB010001015.1:0-19541 GCA_034696565.1 Isotomurus graminis
TCAAAGGAATCTAACAAAAACTTAACGGCTAACACACGCCATGCCTCTCCCTACTCTCCTCGCGTCCTAACTGCCAAATCTCCGGCGTCTCCGCTTAAATCTTCCTTCTTCTCGATGATAGTCTCATGCGGCCCCAACAGTATGCATAGATGTGTATATTAGATTGAAGGGTATAAAAGCATCTTGTACTGTGTGTCTGCATTTGTACGCCTCACAGTGTGAGTCCATGGGTGACTGAGTGAGTGAGTTAGAGTATTAAAAGAAATAAGGGAACCCACAGAAGAGCCCTAAACTTTTAGTGATCTTTGTCGAGGAAAAAAGACCCATATTCGACTCTCATGAAGAATTCCCTTTACACTGCACGACAGCACTACTAAGCTCACAAACTTTTTTCACTTCTTGAAATATCTCTTCCATTTTTCATTTCCTCTGCCCCACCATCAAGTGAGTGGTGAAAGAACGAGTCAGTCTGAGAAAAACGCATCATTTTTGGTTTACAAGCTCCTTTACAACCTCGGAACATATCCTAGTCGCTTCTCTATAAAACTTTCTTGCACACAAAAGGGTAATAACTTGAACTGGTAAGTACACACACTACGAACCTACGTCTATATATCCGTATATCTCTCTCTCGGCATATATCTACGACACACTCCAAAAGAAATACACGGGGCCTGTAGGAAGGAACCCAATTTTCCCTGTTTTATTTGCATTCGTGGCATAGTTCAGCTCAAATTAATAATCCCATCACTACACACACATAACACACACACCCACACATACACTCACTCCTTCCACCACCACCACCAGCTCCTCCATAACTTTCTCCATCCGTCCCTCATCATCATCTCCTGCACACTCATCCTGCATCCCTAATGCTTAAAGGCACTTACATTTTTTATAGAAAGAGAAAAACTCAGTTCGTGAGTTAGCATTCAAATAAGGATGAAGAGGAGGAGAGGTGATTTGCTACGGGATTAACTTAAGTAGAAGAAGACTCTCTCAATCAAATTAGATGTCGTCTTAGTTGAAGGAGCACAGACTTCTTAAAGGACGAAATGGAAATACACGTTATTATGTAAAGATCTAACTACACACGTCGTTCACATACTAACAACTAACAAAGTTTTCAAACTACATACATCCGAAACTACAAACTCAATTTAGCTATGTATCTTCAATTTCGTCATCACACGTGTACACACGACATCCACATATATTCACATCCATATAGTCTCCATCAAAAGGCCTATTTACACGTCCAATCATAATAATTCTGTTTGGGCAAAAGCTCCTTCGAAATTGAGACAAGTCGAAGTGGAAATAAAGGATAAACATAATTTAAGCTCAAAGGAACTTCCAAGAAGTGGAAAAATTTTGCTAATATCGAATTCCTCGAAGAAGCAACACTAATACCTTTTGAACCTTGTTATGTACTGAGTCAGGTCTACTTTCCCTCAACTTATTCCCACCCCACAGAGCACGAGTCATTCTTACATGTATTCCGTCTAAAGTCTATACATGAGCCTACACAACTAACTTCCACACTGAAAAACATAAAAGGCATTTCCAAACTGTATTACCTCCATGATGCAAATTGTGTTTCTCTCAGGATTAACTCTGTTTTGTATTTATAGCCATTTATAATATCTTTTTGGTAGAAAGAAAGCCCATGTTATATATTCCACAAAGATTATATCCCTGTATACTCATACCCGTGAACAAGTCTTTCTTAAGCCTATTCACCAATCCAGTTTCGTTGTGTTCAAAACACAACTTCAAAGGAGTTGCCTCCAGGAAGAAAAAATTTATATCAGACAAGGTTGTTTTCAATTCTCTTTCTCCAGGAATGCTTTCACAATAAAGATATATACTTTCATTCCCCATCTCTTATACATCTACATGTCTCCTGCATGTGTAATTTAATGCGTGGAAAAAATGAGATGAAGAATCATTACACCGTGTGTACTCAACTCTATATACTACTCTGCGTACATATATAAATATGCCAGCACGTAAGAGTACAAAACGTATAAGCACCCATAAAGAGAAAGGAAGAGAGATTTCTGAGTATAAAAATGAATGCCACGAACAAATAATATTTCCACCAAGCTTCAACAGAAGAAAAAGGTTTTGCTCACAAGCAAAGAAATGAAGACGACGTAGGACGATAAGTGAAAACATAATTTAAATAGTTGAACGGAAATGGAGAGGAAACCGGAGAAAGTTAAATAGCAAAACTTTCATTACTTTCCTCCTCGTCTCCTATTATTTACCCTCATCTTGGGCTTTTATTTTGCTTTTTCTCTCCTTTTTTAGTCCCACCATCAAGAGGAATGTAAGTAGTAATGTTAAGAATAAACCGGGCATTTCTCCCATTAGTAGAAAGGGGGACTATATACACAAAATAAACCTTGTGACGACAACGACACACACACAACGCACAAGAAGTCTCGGTCCCCATGTATAGTCTGCGGTGACACCCAAGACAGATTGCCTTTTTTGTTCTCCCTTCCCTCATGTCTTACTTTCCACTAGTGATCAATGCTTTCTTACCTAAATTGAATTGTTTATTGTGTGAGATCTCGGACTCTGATGTGTTCACTCTACACTCACCAACTTTATCGATATTATACATACACTAACTTTCCACCTAGTTCAAATAAAACTTGCGAAACAGCTAATAGCACGTTCGAAGGAAGTTAAGAAATCTCCTGTGTGCATACATTTCTATGTTGAAATCCTTTTTATCCTTTACATCCATTTTCCTCTAGAGAAAGAGAGAGGGAACGGCGATTAAGCAATCAAGTAATTACTATTCTGGCAAAGTGATTTGCAACTCATGTGTTGTGTGTGTGTATTATAACTTTGTTGCAATTTAGTGTATTACATAATACAGTATCAATAATAACACTATTCACCTACATATACATACTACGTGTACAAAGGTAGTTTTGTCGATAAATAACCGGAAAAATAATTTCACCACACACACATTCCGTTCATTCGTGTATGTGCAAAGGTGAAACTTCTGTGCCATGCTATTTGAGAATTGAAACCGTGTAATCAGATCCTCATTTCGTATGAGGGACCACACACTAATAATGGCGCAACATTTCTCCGAACAATTAGTCATCAGTAGCCGTAAAAGCATTAATTAAATAAATATGGAAAAGAAAGAGGGAGGGAGGGAATAGGAGTGCATACTAATAATTATTAATGTGAGCAAGTCTGGCAATAAAGTTCTCCGCATGTAGCATTCACAACAATCCATCCTCGCGCTTGCTCTTCTTCCAATTAACTTTCACCATGAACTCTTATATCCCCACTAGTTGTGGTCTATTAAGCTATTATTACAAATGTGAATTATGGTCTTTTCAAACCCCAACTGGGTAGTTTTTGGTTGTCTGTAGTCAGTTGGGACACCCACAGTCAAGAAACCTTCAAAAATCCATACAATATACAAATAACAAGCGTCTCATCATAATCTTCACACACACTGTAATATACCGTCGGAAGTAATAAAACCTTTGATACGAACAACGCTATATGCAACCTAACCAAGTTGAAAAAATTGATCCAACTTATATACTTCTGTAGAGAGAAAGGAAGGACCCTCTTTTCCACATAATATAGAAGTTCTCAGGGAACATAAGCTTCTCAAGTCTCATGGAGTCAGTCACACAGGGAGAGAATGAAAGCAGACGGTGGTGAACAATATTGAGAGATTACATTTCATCACACTCGTGGAGAACAAAATTCCATGTCATTGTTGTATTATCCGTGTATCCCCCTGCACACACACACAGTGTATTACGACTTCCTACTGCTTATTATTAGAATTTGTGGAGACTATCGTCGCTTGCTCCTTACTCACGTAATAATAAATAGTAGGGAGGAATTCTTTTTGTCCTGGTTTCTCAGAAAAAGACCGATGAAAGAGCCACTCAAGCATAAGAGAAAGCATGGGCCATAAAGAGAAAGAGTAGACAGAGTGTGAGTCGATGAAAGAAATTATTATTATGAGTCTTCTTCCGAGGACAAATTTCTAGGGAAAGGAGCAGCCCCAAGAAATGATTAATTTCCGTAATCACGAGAAGAAATCCTTTTTTAGACTTTTCTCTCTTTCTAACTAACTACTAATTCTAATCTGACATCCATGAAACTGCTTTTAAGTGCTTGCTGAGTGAGCCACCACCACCACCATCCCCTCGAACATCTAATAATACAAACCCAAGTTGTCCAATGGTGAAAGAACAGGCTCGGTAATCGATTAATAAGAACTGCTACTACTCCCACAACATAAAAGTGGAAGCTCGTCTTTCCCTGTGCGAAAGTGATGCAGAGAGTCATTAGCGTGTCCTTCTACCACTGCCACAATCCTGCTTACCACCACCACCACCACACCACCTCTACTACTCTCTACACCAACTACCACCAAGACATGCAATCAAGTGTTCTACTGATACACCATCAAGACGACCATCACCCAGAGTTGCTTTCTCCTTGTACCCATGTGGTCTGAAGGGGACTCCTTGTCTTTCACAAACATTAATTACAATCTGACATATGTTCAAGAACGAAGGATCCTATTTAAATTTCTGAGACAATGAGGCTTGTAACTCTCCGGTCGTATACGTACAAAGGACATTTATCACTAGTATTTCTAACAGTGCGGAACAACCCTAACGCTTTCTATAAGACAATTAATATATTCACTGTATATATAGTGTCACTCCATGAGAGAGGTGCTACTCACTCCATACTCCATTCCATACACACCCGTCTTCATTCTCTGTGTTTGTATGTCTGCATAATTAAATGCTTTCCTAAGAGGGTCTTTCCTTACATTCTTACAGTCTTTGCACTGCTATTATTATCGCCTTGTCTCACTAGACCGATCACTTTCTTCCACTCCTACAGAATTGAACTCATCAATCCTACTTCTGCTCAGTTTGTCATTCAAACGAGATAAGGTTTCTCTCCTTGGGTATGAAGGAATACACGATCACACTCTAGATATCCTGGAATTCCACTATAATATATTCTAATCTGAGTTGCACAAGTATTTATTAGGTAGGCAAAACAAGACGAACACTTGGAACGGGTTAGGACCTTGCAAAGAACACGAGTAGAACAATATCATTTCATCTTTTTGACATGGGAAATCGAAGGCTGGTTTGCTTAATATGAAGGATTAAATACCTTCTACTCCAGTGCTGCCAGTCACTGCGAAAACAATCCATTACAACAGAATGGGAAATATACGAGAGACCTTTTGTATTTATTGGCTTAAAGGATGAAATGGAACTGAATGAGATGAATAAAGTGAATCTCTATTCTTGGGAACCCAGCTCTCCATTCCATATCAGGTTTTAGTTTGGTCTAAGGATTATAATAGAATCAAAAGCCTGTCTACTACCCCAAAAACTACTGCATCTCAGCATAAAGTGAAATGGAAGAGTAGCTTGTTGTAGCTGAGAGAACAAGTAGCTTCTTTCGCAATTCACATCACATGATGATGGGATTAAATGTGGGACTAAATCGATTATCTCCATCCTCCAGTTTGTTTGTGGCTTTAGGCCAGTCTTATATATAATCATAGGAGTGTATATATCGATATATCTGCAAATAGGTAGACCCAGCTAGGGCCCTTCTCTCTCTCTCTCGTCTCCCTTCAGTTGGTGGTTTAGTCTTCTGTGGTTACGATGAAGACTTTATGTTTGCCTACTTCAAAATATCCCATGAAACCCAATGAGAATATTGCCTTTCTACAGCCAATAATAATGTGCTCGCCTTGCAATAAAATCAACATTCAACACACAATCCTACGGGAGAAAGACAAAGGTAATACATAATGCATAGTTACACCAGTCTCTTTCATTCGGATGGTGAATCCTACAGGGAAATGGACATTTCCCATAAACGGTGTCGTAATGTGGGCGTTGACAAGGGTCACATCTAAATGTGAACTTCCACAAGCCAACTGGTTCCTCTAGTGCCACTCATCATCATCATCATGTCCTTATGTTCACACAAATCCCAGAATATAATGAGTCTTATTCCCTTATCCGGGTTTTTTGTCATTTTACAAACTTCGGGGATTTCCAAAGCCCTCTGTAGCTCAGCAATACCAACAAACTGACTTGTTCACATCTGTCTCCGTGTCACAGTTGAATACAAATACAAATCTAATAATAAGATATTCTATTCCACGGCTCATTATCTTCCTCCTGGGATTCAATCCCAGTCTAATTCAATTCATTTTGTTTTTTACAATTTGACTCTCACAAACCTAATAAACATCCTCTGAACTACACCACAGACACATGAAAAGACATGTGAATGATACCAAACAACCAAAGAAACGTATCAACCATCATTATTGCATTGACGAGAACTCTCTACGTAGAACCTCCTTTTGCTCGGTCGTATACATCATAGAAACATACCCAACTTCCACTCAAATAAGTTGGAAGGAGTTTGATCCAAGAAGTTGTTGAGTAATCCCTTTCCTCATTTGTACTCAGTTAAAGTCTGGAATTGTTTTGTTATTTGCGGAGGTAAAGAAGCAATCTCTCTCTCAGAAGATAAGAAGGAATTAGAGAATTCGGAGAAAGTCGGGAACCTGTGGGAAATCAGAGTGGAATTCTCTCTCTTCCCTCTTCGCCCTTATACATGTATCTCGTTACGGTTAATTCACTTAAGGTTATTGCATGGACGTCTCTACGTGTCTTCATCTCACCAAACACCAAAGATCCATATCCATTTGTTATCTCAACGAAAGAATTCTATGTGAGATATTCGATTAACTCTCTGCAGTGGTGAAGCTTCTTGTCTTACTCCTACTTAGCCTTTCTTCGACCTTCTTTATCTCCCAACGAAATAACTACACACACTACTCCTTTGAGGCTTGTTAGGTTTCCTCTTCTCAACATCCTCCTCACCGACACTACCAGCAGCAGCTTATCAAATTTTCCCGTTATAATTGTAACCCGAACCATCACCCGCCTGCCTGATGGTGAAAATCCTATAATCTATCAACTCAAAATGTAACGCCAAACCGACGATGACCTTCCTCTAACCTCATTTGTACCACAAGGTTTCTCCCAAGACGAATATCACTGTATATTTAAGCGTATCAGGTAGGAATATCATAACAATGAATGACAAGGTGGTTTTGTATTATCCTTCTATTCCACCTTACACTGTGGTTAACGGTTGAGGTCTACAGGGTTTCATACTTTGAAACACTCTCTCGTTCATACAGTCTTTCCTTGTAATAATAATGCAATAAAGTTCCCAAATCACAATCCTTCTCTGTTCTTTCAAGTGAACAAACCCATAATACCCAAACCACTTTATGGAAGGAAAGACACGAGCATTATTATTCTTATACCAACAAGGTCTTCCCGTTCTTTCCACAAAATGAAATTAATCTTGATGTCGTGGAGAAGATTAGAATTACGGAGAAATGTATTGCTCAAAGGTTAAACCATCTTCCACTTTCACATACAGCACAGGCTTTACTTTACTCGGGTTAATTAGCTAATTCATCACAACACAATTTCTCTCTCTGATGGCTTTTCCTTTGTTCTTTCTCCGTGCAGATGTACCAAAACTACCAATACTACTACCACATTAAGGCTCTTGTAATTTCCACATACATCCAACGCTCCTCTCCATCCGTTGTGTAGTGTAGCTTACCCAATAAAGCTATTATGTCCCAGAATGCTTGGCAAAATCAAGTGTATAATTTAATTCCCTTAGTAAGACGTAGTTTCTTTTAGATACATAACTTAATCTTCCTCTATGCAGTGCATTTCATTTCCCACAACCACAATTTCCACTCTTGTACTCTGTAACTACACACACGTAATTTTACAGATATCAAGACACACAGAGTAACAAGTATACAAAGTAATTGCCTTAAGCTCCATCACTCCAACATTATTCCAGTACATGTGACATGTTTAAATTGAAACTAAAATGAATATGCTGAATGCAAGTGGCTTTCTCCTTTCCAACGCGCACTTTCAACTTTAACTTAATTTGTGGTCGTAATTTTGTGGCACATCATTACATTACAATCGAGAATGCAAATAAACTAACTTTCTCAGCAATCTGTACTCTTCCTTTCAACCCGCAACGTCCTGACTTCCACGATTGCTCCTACATATTTAAATCCAATGAGTTTAAAGTGGAAACCTACGTCCTTCGTGTAAGTCATTTAAAGTCATAATGATACTTTCTTACAACTTATTAAGTAAATTGGCTTCTCTCTTTGCGTATCCACGTCCACATGTCATGTCTTGCCCTACAAATCTTGTTAGACTAACATGATAACTGGAAAACAAGTGAAAGCTAAATTAGCTTGCATTTCACTCTCATATCCCGAGGCTGCTTTCTTACAGAACATTTATATTAATAACAAGTTTACTCGCAAAACTCAACAACTTATACACAAGCTTTGTTCTTGTGTACATTTATTATTATTAGCGTAACCGTTTCCTAAATGCAAAAGCCTCACAATTAAAAACGCTACTTTATTTACACGTGTTCTAGTCTTTATAATTCCACGAATCCAACATATACACACATTTCATTATTTCCGGAACTTTCCCCCGTGATTTACAAACAATCTTTGAGATAACAAGTTCCTGTATCTCGTTAGTTAGACGCAAATATACCGCCATCGTTTTATGACCTTTCTACTTCATTTATACTTGGCATGGCGTGTCGGCACTCTTTCCTCAAAATTTGCACTTTCCATTACCAAATGGCCCAAGAAACACGAAAGATTATGTTGTGCAATAATTATTCATAATGAATCCAACAAGCAGCTTATGAATAAATATTTGAGTTGCTTTCATCCTATCTTGCACTCTCTCCAAGGAGAAACTTCAAGCGGAAGTGGGGGCTTTCCCTGCCCCTGCTAAATTAGTCATGTACTCTCCAACATTAATGTGTAATATCCAACTATATCCACTAAGCACTTTCTCATCAGCTTAACTCTTACCTTCAGCAGTTGTAGTAGTGTTTGCCATTTCGATGACAATCCGTTCAAGAAGAAACGCCTACAAACTGTTGTACTCAACTATTGGTCGTGGCAGGCAATAATAACATTACACACGATGAATGTAGTGGACTGTCTAATTTCGTCTACCTCACTCACACTCTCCATGTATACATATATTCGTGTTTTACTTGTTACCTTATCTCTACACAAAGTCATGCAGTCTAACAACTCTTCACAAATTCCATCAACGACTAATCAATAATAAGCCCCTTGTTTGTTCATATTAAAGACTTGCCCGGTATTCCCAAAAACACAGAATTATTTATAAGTCCTGTCACATTTAATTTTTACTTTGAGCAACAAAACACACACACACAAACGTGTGCTACTTTCCCCAACTTTCTTTAACTCAATTAAATTACCTCAAATGTGGGGAATCACTTTAAATTCTGAAACCTTTTGGTATTCACCACTCATCCATTTCCTCATACCAAAACCACTAAATACACTACCTGCAATGCGATGAAGAAATTGTTTAAAGCGATAGAAATCCTCAAGAGTAAAAGTTTTATTGAGAAAAGAAGACTCTTGAGTGAACAACTCTCGATCGAGGAAGAGGCAATAGAACAAAACTAGAGGGAGAGTGTGGCTTTTATACATAAAACAGAAAGTGGACACGGAGAAAGCTGTGGTTGTCTTGAGTCTTGCCATCATCATTCATAACACAGGGTGGAGGCTTAAAGTGTAGAAGTGTAGGACTGCAGAGTGTAGACAGTAGTAGTTCGTGCCTTCACACCAAGTAAGTTAACAAAGGAAGGACAAGAGTCTCCTTGACAGAGTTAGGTAGGACTCTTGAAGAGTCCAGGGGAAAATTCAATTACCCAAATGCATATTTAACTACACACAGCAGAACAAGGGCAAAGTAGAAACATCCTCTTGTTCTTGTTTGTTGTTCCTCAAGATAAATATCTTAAAGAGAGGGCGACGACAGTTTAACTAAAAGGGTTTGGTCCTCATTCATTTTATTTCTAAACAAAACCAGCTATTTTTCTAACATTTCTTTTACTCACGCCTTGGATTCGTTTATTCGTTATTATTACACATGATGATGATGTATACAAACACAGAACAAAAGATTAGGGAGAGACGTGAGTATACTCAGTCAACAGTAAATTGTATTAGGCCATCATATCACCCATTCATTTTCTTTTGTGCCTCTCCTCACACAACCAAATGGGATGATTATAATGAAACCTAACGGTAATGTTGGTCGTCGTTCCTTTCTAAAGTCTCAAAGGAAAATAAAAATAAAACCCGTACAACCTTGTGTCACATTAAAGCTTATTTTGCGTGATAACAAATGATGAAATCACATTTCACTCAATTCAGGTACGACCTTCGTACTTCCCTATCACACAAACAAACACACACATTACATTTGCACATGAAAAACCTTCTTCCTAAGGTTATGGTCGCTTTCTTTATGAATTTTAATCTTTGATAAAAAGCCAGTACAATACCTTAAGTTTCTCTCCTTAATGCACACACTTTTCATTCCAAACCCTTTTAATAAAAAACGAGGATGTTTCCCTTTTATTTTCACTATCAACTTCCACCACCCTCAGTGGAAGATTAGTTTCTTTCAGATTATTCTAAGACATTTTATAAGAGTTTGCACAAGGCATTACACCATCCATCACAGGACAAAGTAAGTGACTACCTATACCTACCTACGTATAGAGAGAGTGAAGACTACCTTTGGCAAACAAGAACACTTTTTGTTCCACCAAGACATAACAAAAAGGGCTTTTGAGAAATTGAGCTATTAATGGTTTTTTGTGGTCATAATGGATTAGAAAATACACCTAAGAAGTATACTAGCAGATTAGTTTTCCATTCAATTATACATTCGAATAGGACAGTGTACACAAATCTACAGGGGATGACATGACACGAATAGAAAATAAAGATGACGAGAAGGTTCTGTAGAGTGATCAATGATTGCATTGCTCTAATACAAACACTTCCTTCGAAGGAAGCCTCTCCACACTTTACCTCCAAAGGTATTTTGTTACACACACTCACCTGAAAAGTATTGAATGGGTCACTCAGGACAAACTCCCTTTCAAGAAACTCCACTTTTAAAAGTCTCCACACAAAATGTTCTCTTCAATTTACTTCTTGAAAGGAACTTCCGACATGGAGTAAATGAACGAAGTAATACAAGTTAATTAGAGCTCCGTGCTTTATTAGATTAAGCTGGAATTCCATTCACCGGATGTACGGGATCCATCATCATGTGCCCGCAAAGGCAAAGCCACCCTCCTCGTGTGTCCTCCCGACTCCCGTTGTCTAATACCCGTATTGAATCACTTTGCACCTTTCCAGACTTTCCACACTGTGCAACTCAACCCAGAAATTGAATCACCTCCGCTGTCTCTCTCAATACAGAAATCTCCAGTTATCTACATCAACTCAATTTTTTCCCAGCCTCAAATTCGGTCCGTTCTGTCAAAAATGAGATGTTCACTTGTCTCTTCCGTGAAAGGGGAAGGGCTAAGAAGCCTCGTTTACGAAGAAAAAGCGGAGAAAAAAGTACAAGTCGTTCTTAGTTTCACTGTAAGTGGCAACGATGACAAGTTGCGGATTGGATTGGGTATTATACTACCACCACCACCAGCAGAAACTTTCTCTTCGTATAAATCTCTCCAGAGAAGTATATATAGTCTGTCTTAGCCCTTATCTAGTAAGGATCACGATGAAGCAGAAGATGATGATGATGAGGCTATGTAGTAGTCGAACAAGAACTAGAGATAGAAACTGGCGAGTGTATGAGTGTGTGTGTGCTTTCTCCTCGTCTTAAATAGATAATGCCAACATTGGAAGCGATGGTTGAGTGAGTATAGGTAGGCTTTGTTCGTGTCGGTTAGAAAGATGAGACGAGGGGCTGAGTTCAAGTCAAGTCGAGAGAAAGTCCTGTGCACAGGAGGAAACCGCACAAGAGGGACCAAGTCAACTCGTCTGATGCCTTCTCAAGATGTTTTCACAAGACTGATCTGCCACCACTACTCACTTCTTACTACACACAATGGAAAGGTGGACCAAAAAAGAGAAATCACATCTGTGTCCCAGTAATGATATAGGCATGTGGGCTTAAGACAAGGGTCACAAGTTCATCTCCTTCCTTCCCTCTCATCATCCTTACTACTTACCAATGCACTTCTCTCTATTTCTTCATCCAACCTACTCAATAATCTCTCTATCTCGTTATTGTAATTACTCTTCCACAAATTACACACACAAAAGTCTTCCTAATAAGTCTCACGTATACAACTTATACAAGTTCTTCTCTACACATGTACTTTTTATATATACCTCGTTCAAGGTACAAACTCCTCTGAGACATCCACCAAAACTTTCTCCTGAACTCACTTCAATATAAACTCACTTTTCCAGAGGAGGAAATTGAGACACGATAAAAGTCGTTGCGATTAAGCAGACGAGGTGGTAGGAAAGAAAGTGTGGAGTAGGGAGAGACGTCAACGAGTCTCACTTCAGCTACGAACTGACGCATTTTGCTCTCCTCCTGCAGAACCATATCATGCTAAACTAGCGTTAATCATATCGATTTTTGAGTTTAAGTATACTCACTCTTCTCCCTTCTCTTCCGAAGTGCTACTACCAACTACTACAACACTACTCGTCTCTACACTACCAGTACGTGGTCTCGGTGGTTCTTCTAGAGGTACTTACCACTACTACCTATTCCACTGAATGTTACAGCTTTTACTATCTCTCTCCCTTCCCGATTTTGCTTTCCTCACCACAGGACTTATGAAGGAGATGAGCTATTCTCCTGAAGAGTCAGTAGTGGTGGTGGTAAAAGTTGTGGTTCTTCCTACTACAATCGACTATATAAGCTCACTTTCTTCTTCGTCTCAATGGTCTTCTTCTTACATGTGGTAGTGGCGGAGTACACAAGTGCTCCTTCGTGGTAACTACATTCAACACTTTTTCTTAAAGAAGAGAAAGCGACTTGAACTGCTACACTGACTGTGAAATAAAGATATATCTCCCTTGCCCTAACCCTCCAAAGAATGAGAGACTTGCTCTCAGTTCACTCCAACAAATCCGGTCCGAAAAAACCCGGATGGATCTTCACCACCGCCTTAAACTATATATAGTCAAGGAAAAAGTTAAATCCATTCATTCTTCCAAACTCCCAATATCATAAGGGATATACAAGAATGGAATGGCAATTCCCTATTATCATGCCACACCACATACTTTCTCATTCTTCTTTCCTACCCATCATTATTATTATCATAAGTGCTTTAGACCTACTTCCACCACCAATATGGTTATAGCTTGATATACTCCTTCCTCCTCCATTCTCCAAGACGATGCAGACATCAAGAAGACGATTATATTAAGGGTTGTGTGACACAATAAACTTTCCTCTAAAGCAATAGACACGAGGAGATGGTGTTACAGGTGATCCGTATTCATGCATAACCTCGTAATCAATCTTGGAACGATATTAGTCCTTATCAAGATTGCCTAGGCTTACAATCCCCCAGAATTAAATTAAGTCATTAGAAGTCTTCCAGTGGAGAAAGGAATGCGATTCACTTGTCTTTCCTGCACTCTGCACACTTTACAAACTACTCCGTGTGCAATTACAGCATCGCATACAAACTTTAATTACTCCGTTGTGGTGGTGGTGGTAGTGTACTAAAGAATGTTTTATCTTCGACTTCCTTCCTTTTCCAAGGTGTGTGTAGGCATTTTCCAACTACGAAGAACCTTGTTGTGTCAGCAGCATACCAGCGAACCATTGACTCAATAAATGAACCTCTTTCATCAGTATAGAGACCTGAATTGCTCTCATTTCGTTAAGTACCACTACCATTTGCTAATATGAAACCCGACTGAAGTGCAATGAGTTACACTATACACTATCTATATATCTATCCTACCTCCTTCATTTCATTCAATGGCTTCTAGTCGCACAAAGTACCTGGGCTCTCTATCTATACATACTCTTTTACTTTCTCCTCCAGTCACCTTAGTTTAATTTGTACTGACTGAACCTACACTTATGAACTCCACGGATCCGTGCAGAGCCTTCCGTATAATAATAGCATGTAGTGCAACACAGATAACAACTCGCACGGAAAGAGATTATACCGAGATATAAACCCTAAGCCAATATATGAATACCCTCTTGAGACTCTGACTTCTCCTATCCTCTCCCTTAACACCAATTTACATTAGACTTAATTATATCGACTTTTAACTTCAAGAGAAGCCAGCGAACCCACTTTTCTCTAGTTACTCAACCGTACAAAATCAAATCACGAGCAGTTGGGAGAAAAAAAGGAGTCAAGTTGCTGTGGATGAAATCTCTTCAAAAGTCTCTCTCTCTTTCCCTTTGAGTCTCTCTTCCTTCTTTCTGCACTCCACACTGCGGAGTCCTTCCAGTCCTTCTCATCGCGTAGTGTTAAAAGTATATAAGGCTCATTTATTTATAGAGATTAAACTTCGCAAGAGTTTTCACAGTACAAAGACCAAGCATAAGCACCAGTTGGCTTAGTACGTTGTATCTATATACTTGATTTTCTAAATTGCATGCAAGACGACGTTCACAAGAGTGATGAAAGCAAAGGTGCAAAGGGAACGAGGCTTTATAATAGTTATTATTTCCTCGAACTGCATGTAAACCACTTTCACTCTAAATTAAAATATCAGCAGCACTAGAAAGCTTCTCATGAGAGTCCTAAGCCACGTAGAGGTACGACACTAAACTACTTGAACAGTATCACAATTTTCGCAGAATCCTCAAAGGAGCTCTCTTATTCTCATCAAATTGCAAATGCTAAGCTAACTCTGGAAATTCAATTGCCAGAAATTCTAAACTCTACACTTCACTTTGATTCATCTTGTGTAATTTGTTATTGAGAATTGCTTACTAATGACAGATTTTGTTACATAACTCAACAACCATGTTTATACAATACCTCATATCTCATGTAAGATAGTATTGGTGGTTTAGTATACTAATGTATATGGAGCTTAATAATCTCGTAGATAACTTGCTGAGTTTCACTTTCCTTTACATAAGATTCGACATACAAACTTAACAATGCATAGTTATAATATTGTGCATGTGCGAAGTTATAAATTCCAGGAAAATCTATTCCACTCAACCATCAAAAGATTTCTAAATAAACAGAAAAACAGAAGCTCTAGTTTAAAGCCAAAGCATCCCATTTTCCTATTACTCCAACAACAACTACCTTCACTAATTCTAACTCCAAACAAAACTCTTTTAGAAGACCAAATTCACAGCCAACAGTGTGTGTGAGTGCGTTGTAGGTTTTGTACATACGCTGAAAATAAAATATAACGAGTGCCTGATTATTTCCCATGAACAATCTTCTTCGTCCAAGTGTAGATTTGGTTTCTAAGAATTTCATTTCCACCACACAGAGAGGCGAGCTAAATGTATTATGATTATTATTATTGTTCCTCCTGTCACTGATGTAATGTGGAACGAGCCTTACTACATTTATGTAAATGGGGATTCCAAGAATTGTCATTTTCCTACAACTCTAACTCTCCCTAAAGTCTGCATAGCAAGTTGGGATTCCCATAAAACGAAGAAAGCTGCTGAAAACTCTAAACGAACAACCTCATGCTGTTCCCTTAACTTTCTCTTTTCTCAATTCCCGAGAAACTCTTGACTTAATTGTTTGACTAAGGATATAATAAAACCCAACTTACCCCACTAGGCACAATAGTCTTTATTAGTTCGAGCTCAAATGTTAGGTAATCATTAGAAGTAATTGCACTGTTGTTATTAATGGAACCTTCTTCTAAACTCTCCAAGAAACTACGTTCTTACACCCGTTAGATTACAGTATTATTGTATTTAGAAAAACTTTTAGAGCACTCTCCTTCAGAAGAACTTAAAGAAAGTATAGCAAACACACACTGCACTCTAAAATGCGGAGTCTATGCAAAGTCACTTTAGACTTCCTCCTCATTCCCAGTTCCAGAGTCCGCTCACCACATACATATACAAATATACACACCCTTTCGAGAGATATCTCAACATACACTTCGTTATACACAAAGAAAGTTCCACCACCATCATGTAAAATAAAGGATCATCAAAGGGAAATCACCTAATTTGCAAGTTAAACTCGAATCATAACGGAGAAAGGAAGAAATCAGAATTCATTTCTTTCCTTTCTCATTTAGTCTAAAATCTCGTATTAATTTCTCATAATGAACTCAATCATGACGGGACAGAAGGAGGTTGTGAGTGTGTAGAGAGATGGATAATGATAATGAACACTTCAGAGGATAATGACGCAAAGACGCCGACGACGACACGACACATTGTAAGAAGACGGGGAAAAGTAAGGAGAAAGTGGAGAGGAAATTAAATTGAAATGAGATGACTCTTTGCAGTAAACTTTATGCGCACCTTTCGCAATACAAAACCTTTCATTTCTCCAGAAAAGGTAATGATCATAATAATAGGAGACTTTCACTTGCTTCTACACCTTGTTATCTCGACCCACAATCGTACTACCAACTTCTCTGTATATTCCTCTATATATAACCACTTCTGTCAAAGTAACTTTTCCTTTTATGTATCTTTTACTCCGGCATAATTATCGTCATCACTCATCTTCCCTATCACCTCCTTGTTTACTTTGTCACTCTCTCTATTCTGATTGATGTCCATTATCTCATGTTTATTTCTAATACACAAATTCACCGTCTCTCGCTAAAACTGACTGTATAATAACATCTATTCATACTATATCCCAATGCTGAATGATATACTCGTCAGTACAACTACGCAGACTACTTTTATACACTACATTTCTCATTTAATGAGCCAAAATTGGTGCTTTTCATACGATCCAGTCACCAGTACAATAATAAGAAGACCGTTTCCCCGAATTGATCCGTACAACAAACAATATTATCATCGATCTGAATCACAATGAGTGTAATTTTTTTCTCATGCTATGCAATTATCGTTTCATGTTTTGTTTGTCTTTCTTTGTTATTACAACTCATGAGGCATAATAATAACTCCTTTTGCACTGGAAGGGTTGCTGGAGAGTGAGAAAATGACATACATACTGTTTAATACTGAAGAAGGCTACTACTACGCTATTCAATACTTGTTCCTTGACAAAGCAAACCAGCAACAGATAATCATGATAATTATTTATTTTAGTATACACAATGTCCAGAGTCCCAGCTTATCCAGTGAAACTATTTTCTCAATCCATCACCTTTGTTGTTATTGAGCAATTGGCAATAAAAATCGGAAAGGTACAAATTATACCACAGCGAAGTAAAAACCCATTATTTCTGTCCACTATGAGCGAGGAACTAAAAGGAAAGTTCAACAGACGTCTAGGTGAATACACTATGCCTATTCATGCAGACAATTGTAGACAGACAGTCAATCGTCATCATCATCCTTCTTTATCGATCTTCATCGCATTTTCTAAAACACCTTTTCACACACACGACTGAGTGTGTTATTACTGAGCAAGTAATAATAATGTGAGAGTACCATCCATGTTCAGACACAAAAGAGGTGGATGAAGATTCTATTTCTACATGTGTATTCTTTTATCTCAAACAGAGAGTTGCAACTGTATACTTTCATTTGGACCTTCATGTCTTTCATTCCATGTCAACCTACCTACACGTGAACAACGATTGAGCAAAATTATCATTATTTATTCAGAGACCTTCCTCACATGAGAGTTACTTTAACAGTGAGAGCTCAGCAGAACAACCCCCAAAGCAAAAGTTAGGACTTTTGTTCAGACAAGTTGGTTTAATTTTACCAATGCTCCTGAGAATATAAAAAAGCGTAGAAGCTGAAGAGTAGTGGTCTAATACCAGGTACGTAGGCATAGGGTGAATAAAGTCAAAAAATCTCAAATCATAAGCATTCACACTGATGAATTGTTGGTGAATGGCACGGTTAGGGTCTTTAGTAGGGACATTTTGACAAGAACTAGACAGGTGTGTGTTGATAATAATAAGCTTCATGTCAGCCCGACTTCAGTGGGATTCATGTTTTCTACCGATGCTCTTTGACATCATCAACTGCTGCTCTCCCTTCTCACAACTGCCCACCGAACCTTTCATATGCATTCATGGGTACTTCACATTCTTTCCTGAATTTCGTATCTCCACAGGAAGTGAAGCCTTTTATGTCTACTTGACATGAAAATATATTTTTGCTACATTTCTGGTTCCAACAAATAGCAAATACTCTTAATAGTTTTTAATGAGAACTCACACTGAGGACTAAAGGAGTTTAAAAAGACTCAGCTTCAGCAAACACACTATGAATCTGTAATCTGACAATACCAAACACCCAAATGCTAATAATGGATTTATTTCGACCAATGCAAATGATCAGACGAATTTGTATGATTAATAAAATATGAGTACAACTTCGACAACAAAGATTAATTTAGAATTTGCAGTTTATTCGTATATAAGTAGTACAACCAATTTAGAAATTGTACTAAGGAATAAGGAATACTGCTGGCAGATTGACCGAATTGTACATAAATGAAAATATCACTTAGCACTACAGTTGCTCGTAGAAAATTCATAAATCATGTATAAAAATCAGTACCACATTTGAACTTAAGTGAAATTCAGTTTTTGATTGACTATTGATTAAAAAAACGACGAATTCGGTTCAACATATTTACTGCCCACCTCGAAGACGAAGAACCAAGTGGAGAGTTGACTCTTTCTGAATATTATAGTCCGAAAGGGTCCGTCCATCTTCCAATTGTTTGCCGGCGAAGATCAATCGCTGCTGATCTGGAGGAATTCCCTCTTTGTCCTGGATTTTAGCCTTCACGTTTTCAATAGTATCAGAAGGTTCGACTTCCAAAGTGATGGTCTTTCCAGTGAGAGTCTTGACGAAGATCTGCATACCTCCTCGAAGTCGCAGAACCAAATGAAGGGTTGACTCCTTCTGGATGTTGTAGTCAGACAGAGTACGTCCATCTTCCAATTGTTTGCCAGCGAAGATCAATCGTTGCTGATCTGGAGGAATACCTTCCTTGTCCTGGATCTTGGCTTTTACGTTCTCAATAGAGTCAGAGGGCTCAACCTCGAGAGTAATGGTCTTCCCAGTGAGAGTCTTTACGAAGATCTGCATACCTCCTCGAAGTCGCAGGACCAAATGAAGGGTTGACTCCTTCTGGATGTTGTAGTCGGAAAGAGTTCGACCATCTTCCAATTGTTTGCCAGCGAAGATCAATCGCTGCTGATCTGGAGGAATTCCCTCCTTATCCTGGATCTTGGCTTTCACGTTTTCGATCGAGTCAGAGGGTTCAACCTCGAGAGTAATTGTTTTTCCAGTCAGCGTCTTCACGAAGATCTGCATACCTCCTCGGAGTCGCAGGACCAAGTGAAGGGTTGACTCCTTCTGGATATTGTAGTCGGAAAG
>JAQGAB010001016.1:0-19541 GCA_034696565.1 Isotomurus graminis
CAATATTTTAGGTCTAAGATAATGAAACTTTTATTGTCTAACAACTTTACAAAATACTACAGTCCAATAAATTCTACGTAAGAAAACCCGGGGCAATCCACAGAAGAAATTAAGGAGTCTTTTGTGTTGGAGCATCATTTGCACCAGGAGACTCAAGGCCGTCGACAAGTGATGCAATGTTTTCAGGCTCAGACCCCTCTATATGACACGAATCCTCATCTGGCAATCTGAAATAATTATATCAAATCTTAAATTATCTTATGCTAAAACATTAATTATCGTAGTGTAATACAACTTTCACAATACTTACGCTTGAGTTTCCAGTTCTGCCTCTTGAGCCAATTTCGATTGCGACCTGAAATACTCTTTTCTAGCCTCCTCCAAAAGAACGTTGTGAATCATCCCGGGATGTGTTTTATTAATTGGACCAGGCAAAGGTGGGTATGGATTCCCTCTTAATTCCAAAACAGCTAATGGTGAATATCGGAGTTTCACGAAGTCCAAGTCTACAATTTTTAACAATAATATTATCAAATAGTTCGGAGATGATTTTTAATGTGGGTAGCCTGAACAAAATATCAAAGTCGACTTACGGTCCTTGACATCTGAAGGAGCTCTTAACATTCTGGTGTACGGAAGACCACTAGGCCAATCTTTGAAGCGAGGAGCAAGCACTTTAAAAAGCTTAGGCACAAGCGCCTCATCTTCAATCCAAAACTTGGCTAGATTCATAGTCGGACGATGACAGTCTCCATTACGAATCGCTTCTGAAATTAATCTCTCCGCATATCCTCTAGCTTCATCAGCCCGTGAATAGTTTAGTTCAATTCTTTCATGCTTGACTAGCGCTGTTACAGTCTTTCTCATGAACCTAATCCTTCCCATAGGGCCCTCAGGATTAGAAAATCCTCTTTGCTTCGGAACGATCTTAATCCGAAGCTTGGACACTAAACTTGTTAGGTTGGCTGAATTCATTCTTCCTTCTTGATTGACCACTCAGGTTTATTATGTGCTATCCAAGCGTTAGCCTCCTCCTTCAATCTGTCAATTCGTCTCCGCCTATAAATCAATTGTACAATATTTGATTACTCATTACTCATTAAGACTTTCAAATGTCACATTTTCACGTACTCAAGAACAGGCTTCAAAACAAACCAGTAAGTCACACCTGCAGCAAACACTCCGGAAATAAGGACGATTCTTGCAGGAGTCAGAAACGGCTTTTTGGGGCCTTTGCCACCGAGCATAATAACTCCTACGTTACAGAGTCTTCTACTACACACCCAGTCAAACAATCACTTATCAAATTCACTAGGTTGATCAGCTGAGGTCTTCACTTCGGCAACAGAAATCTCCGGCTGAACAGAATTAAACTGCTTTTCAAAAATTGGTTTCCAAATGTAAACACCTCCAACCGCTCCAAGAGCTACTGCAAACACTATTTGGATTCGACTCAGTCCTCGTGGAGCTCGGATTCTCATCGCATCTATTCAGTGACACGGGCACATCTAGCCAAAAGTAATTAATGATTAATGATTGATCATCAAAATATCCCCAAATATGAATAAAAGAACGCGAACCACTTACCTCATGACTTCGAATAATCAGGAACAATAAATAAATGCACAGCGAGAGGAACCGGAGAGTGAAGTGTTTGTATCGCGTGCAGTGTGGACATCGTGATCACCCGTGAAATGAAATTGGCGGGGCGGGAATTTCTTTTTCCACCGCGGGAAATCGGCGAACACATTCGCACAATTCATCCTTTGTCGCGAATCCTACTGCCACTGTCTTTAGTCTTTATTGTTGTTTGACGGCTCTGACGTTGTGTGACCTTCTCCAGTGATTTGCTGCGGTGTTTACGTTTACAGGAAGGCTTTTTGCTGGTGAGAGTCCCTTATTTCGTGTTGAACTGGGTGACAAGTGACAAGAAGAAATTCAGAATGGACGCTGACACTTACTCAAGAAGTCCTTCTCCAAGGGTTGATGGCGACAATAGGGCCGATCTTTTCGACGAGGATGACGACGGGGAGCGGAGAGGAGGTCGGTCGCCTCGAGGTGGAAATGACAGTGACCGTGACTCAGCCACGGGAGTACATTCAGAAGCGGAGGAAGAGAAAGACAAAGGTATGTTTCATAACGTAGACTATTTTCAGAATATTTTTTAAATATAATTTATTCTATTGCTGAGCAGCTAAGACGGATAAAAAGAAGTCGACAAAGCCTAAAGGACCCGTGCGAAGGATGATGATCAGCGAGGATATGTAAGTTATATAATTGACAACGTTGTATAAATTATTGCATTGCGAATGACAAAATTTAATTTCTGATTAAGGCTCACAGGGAAGCATGGTCTTACTGAAGTGCAGGATAGTTTCAAAGACTTCAAATTCCAAGGAAAAGGGAAAGAGAAGGAAGATATAAGTAGAATTCTCAGCAAGTATGAACAGTGGATTCACAAATTGCATCCAAAATATCCGTTCGACCAGTGCGTTGAACGAATCGAGTATCTTGGTTTGAAGAAAAAGCCTGTTAAGACGATGCTCAAGAAGATTCGCATGGGACTGATTTCCTCCGCTGACTTCAATAGACCGGAGATAGTGGAAGATGATGAACATGATGAACAATTGTTCCCCACCGAAGAAAATATCCCTATGACTTCTACTGGAATTGCCGATGATGAATTCGATGCAATTTTTGATGAAATGGAAAGTGCTGCAACAGCTACAAGGAATTCAAATGCTGCAAAAGAAACTGCGGACGAGGACGATGGAATCCCTTCACTTGAGGAGCAAATGGAATTGGAACGAGAGATGAATGCAAATTTAAACGACAGACAAAGTGGATTTGCTTCAGACATTCCCAACGAATCCGATGATGTACCTATGAACGACGACGACGATGATGACCACGAGTTTGTAGTATCAAATGAAAATGCAGATAATACAAAAATGAAAGGAAATACCAACGAAGCTACTCTAGTTTTGGAAGGTAAAGATTCACCAACAAACGACTAAACTGCAGTGTTTCCTACTGCGAATATTTTGCTGCTGCTCTACTCTACGTAATGAGGAGGAAACAATCACTGCAATTAGAAACAAGAATATGAAATAGGAACTGAAACAATTTATGCTGCCGTGTTTGTAATTACAGGTTAACCTTGTCGTTCCCATTTCTATCATATTTCACGTACTAAGTTTGCTTGATTCCCTTGACTTAATATATGGGAAAGTATGTTTCGATATTTACTACAGGTGCCTATTGTAGGTTTATTATATCGCTATATATATTTGTACCTCCTGCATCATTTGTCGCGTTCGAAGACTGATACAATAAATGAAGTAATACAGAATCAGTAGACTAAATCAAGAAGATTAAAACATTAGAAATCAGTGACTCTGCCTTTGCGTTCCCAGTCTCCATACCGCGTTGGTTCTGGTCCACGTGGACCTCCTACTTCCCCCGTGTGTGGGTTCGTATTATCCGGCCAAGCTGGCAAAGGCTCCTTTTCCTGGTAAGGATGCTTTCCCTCCTTCAGCTCATCCAGTTTTCCTGACAATACACATTCTCTACAATTATTAACATTCTCACTTAATTATTTCACAGGTCTAGGAGAAAGTGGTCTCATTACCTATAGGAGTTTTAGCCCTTTTAGCACCATCTTTGACAGACTCCTTCGTTTCAGAACTTGAAGGATCTTTACTTAACCAATTCCCAGAAAGATGAACCAGTCTGGATGAGGATCCACAACTCACTGCAGGACCAAGAGAAAGTAAACCCCCACCACTAAGGCACTTATTACTCCCCGTAATAGTTCTACACACCACTCTACCAAATGACCTGTGCATAGTTTATTATCTCCAAGTTCACCACTCAGGTACGTATAAAATCAGTTTGAGATTACATAAAAAGCCTGAAGGATATATCTAAAGCTTAGATAATTCTGTACGAACCTCTTCTGTGACAAGTGTGGATTAAATGTGGAGAAAGCTGAGTGAAAATAATCCGCGGGTAAGAAGGAAGGCCCTCTCTGGACGAGTAGAAGCTTGGAAAGACTTTAGCATTAAGCTGCTACTCTTCTTCACACGACTACCACCACCACCACCGACAGAGTCTATAAAGTAGCTCATCTCAATGAAAAAGTAAATTATGGGTTTCCTTCTTCCTCCAATGCTCACCGAGATCTCACTCTGTTTTTGCAGGGATAAAATGTGAAATATTACAAAGAGTCTTGCTCCACTCAACTACAACAACTTCCTTCCTCCTCTCGTCTTCTGTCATCTTCAATAAATGAGGAGAACAGAGAATCCCATGCAAAATGATCGCCGTCCCTCGTCATCATCTGCTGCCGAAGCAAAAGCAGAGAAAAGAGACAACTTGTGAATCATTCACTACTTCCCCTGTCATCCGATAATTCGGTGGAGAGCTCTTCATTTGACATCTCCCAACCTACTCAACCCTCGCCTCATTATTATTGACCACCTCACTGTCCCTCACGATGTCATCCTCAAACATTTTATTAATTCGCTTCTTCTGTGTCTCGTGTCGTGTTGTGTCATAAACAAATTATTAATTCAATTAGTGGCGCAGAGTCCCGTGTACACGTACACGAAGACGAGAAAGTTCTTTTTTTGTAGGTTTCACCGCAGGATAATCTTAGGTGGTGATGTTAGTGGTGGAGGTGATGGTGGCTGATTGATTTAGTTTTATTGGTGTAACGACGAGTGAAATAGAGGCAATGTGAAGAAAGGGTGAACTCAATATTACAATACAACGAGTTTGGTGACAGTTTAAGTCAAGTGCAACAACCATTCAGCAGAGGATAAAGAGAGAAGGATAGGCTGCTGAGGATAAAAAATACCAGTGCTACACACAACAACTTAAACACATACTTTCGTCTAGTTAACAGACTTTTCTGTTGAGAAGATTATTAAGCTGTGCTTTAATGTCAAATATGAAGTGACACAAAATATCATTAAGCTTAGACATCTTGTACAATATGGAATTTATTATTTAACGGAAGTTACACAGAATAGTTTTTTTGTTTTAATCTTTTTGTGTCAATATTGACTCGGTAGTTAATTCAGAGAGTTGTGTTTAACAAATCATTAATTCAACTGGTGTATGTTGATAGTTAGACTTGTTTAACATTGGAATTGGTTCAGGAAACAATTTCATTGTTTAACATGAAGTTGATTTTGATAGAGACTAAAACTACAGCTAGGTAGTACTTTTAGTACACACAGAGTTTGGACTTGAGAGTATTGAACAGAGAGTCTACTACTGCCTATCTACAGGATTTGTTGTGGTTTAGTACAAAAGTTTATGTTCTCTCTGAATTTTGCTACACATTGTTATTCTGTAGCTCTAGTGGCAACTAAAACTAAAATAATTTGGGGCTGAATATTGTTTCTCAACACATCAGTGGAGAATGATTTGATTAGGGAATCGAATTATTCAACCTGGGGAACTCGATTAATTATTCGATTTACCCTGGCCTTCTTCTTCTTCCTCATTATTAGTGACGGAGAGGTGGAAATTGGAAGAATACAAGAGTAGTTGGGATTGGAAGTAAGTTCTTTTGGTGATACAGAAGCTGAAACAAAAGAGTCTTTGTTTGGGAGATAATTGAATGTTGTTATGTGGTTTATTGCCAGGGACTGTAAAAGGAGGATTACCTCATCGTTTAATCACTGCTATGTGGATGAAGATATCACTGCTGTAGTGAAGAATCTCTGTGCTCGTCTAGCGTATCCAGTTAGATACTTTGTGATACTGAAATTCATCATCAATATCTTTCAACATGAACGGATTGAGTTTTAGCGAACTCTGCGGGTTGTTTTGCTGCCCACCTTTTCCATCAAGAATTGCTGCTAAGTTGGCCTTTCTCCCTCCTGAACCGTCGTACAAATTAAATGCAGACGACACTGGGGCCAAGTTCTCTATTGAATTTAATGACAAGGCGGAATGGCAGTATTCTGAAAGGGAGAAGGAAAACATTGAAGTCTTCTACACCCGAACTTCTAGGAATAATAAGATAGCTTGTATGTATGTTAGATGTTCGACAAATAATAGGTTTACTATTCTGTTCTCTCACGGAAATGCTGTGGATTTGGGGCAAATGAGCAGTTTTTACGTGGGACTAGGCTCAAGAATCAATTGCAACATCTTTAGCTATGACTACTCAGGTGGGTTTTCATCCTTTCGTCCTCTTTGATTAATCTGCAATGAATTTGTATGTACTAAATTGGATTTTATTTGTACAGGGTACGGGGCGAGTGGGGGAAAGCCTTCTGAAAAGAACTTATACGCAGATATCGAGGCTGCTTGGCACTGCTTAAGAACAAGATATGGAATCTCCCCAGAGAATATAATTTTGTACGGCCAGAGTATAGGAACAGTCCCCACAGTAGACTTAGCCTCGAAATATGAAGTTGGTGCTGTGATTCTACATTCACCTTTGATGTCTGGTATGCGCGTTGCCTTTCCGAACACGAGACGAACTTGGTTCTTTGATGCTTTCCCCAGGTACACACATTCAAAAGGAATCACCTTACTTAGTTAAATCCTTCGGTAGCAGGTTGTTTTACAGAAAAATCTTTTAACCATGTAGTATTGACAAAGTTCCAAGTGTGCAGTCACCTGTACTTGTGATTCACGGAACGGAAGATGAAGTCATCGATTTCTCCCATGGCTTGGCAATTTATGATAAGTGCCCAAGAGCTGTTGAACCATTGTGGGTGGAGGTGAGTTTGTGATGCGAATCTAAGAAGCTTGTATTGTAGACGAATGACAGTCCTATAATTAAGCGTGTTAATTACAGGGTGCTGGTCATAATGATGTGGAACTGTACAATCAGTATTTGGATCGGCTCAAACAATTTGTGTCTGTGGAACTAGTGAATTGATTAGAATCAGGGACCAGTGCATTGTGTCCATAAATTATCGAAGCATTAAAGTGAGAATGCTCACAAGAGTTAATCAACTTTGTTTCAAATCGATAATTGTAATTTTTATGCTGTATTTTTACAAACTGGCATTGTTGACTCGAAATATTCATTCATGCGACCTTTGAACTAGACCATTCATTCTATTATGATGTACTCAATAATTTTTACTCCTTGGTAGCGGTAGCTGAGCTCCTCAGATTTTTTTAGTTAACTGAATAAGTATATTACTCGGTAAATATTTGCTGTTAAATCCAAGTATAGTTAAGTGCTACCTGTGTATTCTATACAATCATAATGACAATTATTCCTGAGCCTCGTTTAGTACAGTATCACGTGAGATATCTGAGGTCTCGTATCGACGTTCTTGCCAATATAATTGGTTAACATCGAAAGTTTTGTAGTTGTGTACAACTTTCGCTACTTAAACAGCTACCAAGCATACTTATTTGTCACTATTGATATCCGTTCGAAGGCCAGGGGACAGAGATTCTGCTGCTCTACGAGCAGTTCAGAACTCTATAATTAAATGAACAAAAATCTAATTGTTAGCCTATAGTGAACAAGAAAGATGATTGTATGTCCACTTCACAATCACACAGCAAACACCAACTTCTCAATATGCAAATTCAATTAATTGAAGTGAAATAATGTAAGTGAAGGATCTCAAGAATTACTAACTGTCGTCTTCAGCATTGTTTTGGGTTACATGTCTTTTGTATTATTTACTCCAAATCACTTTATAAGTTACTGACTGTACAATAGAACTATAAAAAGAAAAGCTTTGTTCAATTGTGAATATGAGTCTACGGTTGAAACAACACCTTTCGATGAATACCGAACATATCTTGTTCTCCCAAGTTTCATGATGAATGTTCCTAAATATATTATAGTTATCAGTGTTATTTATTCCTTTTTCAATTTGTCCAACTACATTTAAGTATTTTTAGCTCGGAACAACTCTTTGTGTATTGTTGAATTTTATGTTGCAATCATTATTAAGTCGCAGCCACCCTAATTAAATTTATGTAGACTGATGAGAATGATCACGGCTTATGTGTTGAGTATTTTTGGTGTATAATTCATCTATTCTATATGATTGAAGTCATTAATTACTGTAATACTTTTTCGTATGGGAAATGACTTATGGATGTAGAATATAAAAATGGCTGCTTTTCTTTCCATTCGAATTCTTCTAAGCAGACTTATGTAATCAAAAATACGTTTATGACTCTATTCACTTTTCACAATACAGCTCTCTGAATTTATTAGCTACAAAGAACACTATCTGTCATAATCATTCAAAACCTAATGAAGCTCGCTTTCTTAAGGAAGCTTAAGTGTAAAACAAAATGAGGTGATTTGTCTCGAGCACTTTTAATTTGAGAGTGAGATTGTGCAATGAAACTATATTAATGCTATTAGCTGTACCATCATGGTTAGATATGTTGAAATTATATATGGGTAGTTTGGATGGGGACATCGAGTGATGATGGTATATAGTGTCTCTGTAAACAGTATCTGACTTGAAATGTGCGTTAAATATCTGTAAAAGTGTTATTAGTGTATGTAGGCGTAACTAGCACGGAATGATTGCCTATGCATAGATATCTTGAGATTACCAGAGGTGAAAGGTTACGGTATTATGTGTCGAGTCTCCACATGCAGATAATAATATTTTTAATGTTTGTAAGTGTTTTGTAACGAGAGTGGCGTTTGTTACAAGTTGACGTCGTACACGTAGCCACTCATGGTAGATCATCAGATTTGTCAGTAATATGTTATGATGTATTACTTGATGTAAATTCTATCCTGAAGCGTATTTTACCTTATATTCTCTATTTTTATCCTTTTCTACATTATCAACGAAAAAGCAAAGAATAAATTATTCATTTATACTTAAACGAAATACTGAATTCATATGGATAGAAGTATCGCAGCATATAATGCCGTCTCATGCTTCAACTTCCAACAACTAATGGCTGAGCAAAGAACTACACAATAATTATCATTACTCATGAATTATCATCTACATCATCCATTTGTAATCAAAATCATATTCAATGAAAGAAGCTTTGCAGATATCGTGAGATATCCAACATGGTTCATGTTTTTATGAGCGAGGAAAACTTTCCTACTTCATAACTTTGTTTTGTAGCTGTGGTGGTGGCTGCTCTGTTGTGGTGTTGTTGTGTGCGATCGGAGCAAAGATCAAATTCAACATTCCCCTGACTTTTTATTATCGGAGGAATTTTATTTCTCCTCATTTTTCTACATTTTTTAGTAGGAACTGTGAAAGAACGATACACACTATAAAAATTAAAACTTAAAACCTCTCTCATTCCAAGTTCAATATAAATCCTCAAGAATGGATGACTTGATTAAATTCAACAATCAAACTGCAGGCAGAGACAAAGTGTTCAGGTAATCATGTTTAGTAACAAGATGTGTAAAAGATTCAGCAGTGTTAAGTACTAAAATTTTGTTAAATTAGGTTGGTTCAGTACTGCAGCCGAATCGTGTGGTACACTTTGGATAAGCGAGGGTCAAGTGGGAATTGTGTGGAGAAAGCCAAACGACTTGACGAAACTTTGGGTCTCATGAGAAGACGTGAGTGTTTCTTATTTAATTTACTGATATTTAATTGTTATATGGAAGTTGGAGTTTACTCTCTTTTCTGTAGTTTTAAGGTTCGGCAGATTCTACGAAGGTATACACAGCACACTTCCAGTAATTTCGACAATAAACGACCGAGTGATCCGGCTAACTTCAGCGCTGTCAAGAATCTCCAGTTCCTGTTTTATGATATTAGACCATATCGTCTGTCTCCATAAGTTGGGACTCATTCCGAAGAACTCCATTGATCCTGGTGGATGGGACAAGACGTCAACTAAATTCTGGTTGTATTCCATTATTCTTGGACTCCTGCGGGACTTCCACGAGATTCAAAAAGTATACTCGGAATACCAGCGAAGGGCGCGTCAGAAGAAAGGTCGTGGTTACCACGAAGACCCTTACGAATTACCAACCGGAGGGAGTTTCCCAGTAAAATGTGTTATACAAGCAAAGATAATATCCAAACATGTATCCAACCATGCGGACATTGCCATTGACACACTAAAGAATTCGTGTGACTTGTTCATCCCCTTAAATGTTCTTGGGGTTGTGAAACTCAGCCCAGGTTCCATAGGACTTTTAGGTGTTATAAGTACCATAGCCAGTGCTATTCCTCAGTTCAATCCTATGTTTAAGTTAGTACCAGCCACGTAAAGCAAACGTGACCTTCACCTTTACAGCTTTACTTAAATAGTTACCGTTTATGTCCTGTTCCCCATTTTACAGCACAATACGCTTAGGAATAAGCAATCCTAGTCGAACTTTCTCAAATCCGTGTCCGTGTGAACCATCGTATCGATCTAACTTGATTTGTATATGATTTTATACACCTAACACCTTAATGCATTCAAAGAGATTGGCAGTTGTATTCATTCACTTGTATTACATATTGTCTATCTTCTATTAAGTTGTGTTCCTGTACAATCTTTTATCAAGTAATAAATCTAAATTCTCCGAAACAGATAACTCGTAAAAGTCATGCAAAAAGTCTGTTATTGTCTGCCTTTCTTATTGTACCTTCTACTCACATACTTAACCCCTCACCTTCACGTTACATCCTACGCCTCACCATAAAAGAGAATGCTAGAGATTTGATTAGCACTCGTCTGTAAGTAACTTTCTCTTTTGGTCCTAAAGAATTTAGATCAATATTATTATGCCAAAATGTGTGTGTAGGAACAAGAAGGCATGCAGACATTCATGAGTAATTGATTCCATTGTAGTCAACTGTAATTGAGCTACACTATGAATGAGTAGTAACTTTTATCAAACTTTCTCCATGCACGTCATAATGCAATAAGGAGCCCATCATAATCATCCAACCAAAACCAAGCCATCCGCACACGAGTGTGTCCAGCCAGACCTCCAGACTGAACACCAAATCAGTGTGGAGGTAGCAGCAGTGGTGGTTGGTGGTGGCAGTCGGCATTGATTTGTGACAAAAATAGCACGTTGTCTCCTTCACTCATATACACACCTGACCTTCTCATTTCTACTGTGCTAATTACATTGCGGCAATCCTCATCATCACTAGCGTTTGTTCAACCATATTTTGGAAATACTAGAAGAAAGGATAAATAGAAATACGAGACGAAGTCAGTGAGACTTTCTCAAGCCATGCGCTCGATCCTCGTCGTCCTCCGTGTTTACATCTAAACCAGCAGCACGTCGTCTTCGTCTTCAGTCTCTCTCGCTTCTAATAATACTTCTTCTCTTAATCAATCTGCACAACAATAAGGTGAGTTTTGTCTAACGTTTTCACATTGTGTTAAACATTTGCCAATAATGGCGGTGATGGTGGTGGTGGTTTGGTGAACTTTGTGGAGGTAGGGGGAGTGGATTAATGTATTAATTAATTGTAGCGTGGGGAGTTCTTTTTGTTTACACACCTGAGGAGAAGTTGGTGGTGGTTGATTTAGGGCTAGACTTATGGTTAATCATTAGTGCACCTATAAGTAGTTGAATCTAGATCATTGTGCACTAATTGCCAGTTTAATGTGTTTTAAATTGATTACTCTTGTTGTAATGTTTAATAGGGCGGAGTGACGCAGTTTTGAATGGACTTTGGGTGGGTGAAGGTGGAACGAGTTTGTACTTAAGCCAAGTTGAGGATATCTACGGATCTGTGAAAGTCTGAAACGGAAGAGTACTTAAGTGAGTTGTGGAAGAAAGGAGGTTAAGTTAACTTCATGGTTTCATGCTGGACATGATGGAATAGAATTCAAGACGATTTTGGAGAAGACAAAGTTTGGTGGTTAAGAAAGTATTGGATTGGTTAGATGGTCAGTGAGAGCTGACGACGTGAGACTGTGACGTGTGGGGTTGTTGTATTCCAGTAGGTCAGCTTAATGTCTGAGGTTCTGTTAGCCAAATGTTTTTCTGTCGCGATAATATTCGCCGGGTCACTTATATGTGGCCTTCTTCCGGCATTCCGCGTCTTCGCTGCGTTTCCTAGATTCGCACTTTCTCTGATTCTATCGTTTGGCGGGGGTATTCTTATCGCTACTTCACTAGTCCATATATTACCTGAGGTAAGGTTGATATATTTTAATGAGTTAATTTTAGCGCGTGGGAAGTCGTTATTATATTGGTTTTGATTTCTAGGCTAGAGACTTATGGCCGGAAATTACTTTCACTCCTGAAATGTCCTTGTGTGTGGGTATTTTCATTGTGTATTTCATCGAAGAAGTCGCACATTTCCTTGTCTGCCATGATCTGCACTCTCCTTTGGGCCATGGAGGTATGTAAACTATTTTACGTAAACTTGTATTATTGAGGGCAGTAAATAATGTTACTTAAAATCGTATTTGCTTCAGGGAGTGGGGACGGACACAATCATGGGGTTCATGTGCATCACGAAGTTCCTCCAAACAGGTGTGATGAACCTGCTGCAGTGTACTTATTCGCAGAAGATGCTAACAGGTCCGGAGATTTTGGCAATGCAAACACATGCTCGCCGAACCACAATCGGCATGTTCACAATCCAGACGTCCCTCCTGAAGGGGATATGCAGCTAAGACTTCAGCAAGTTAAGTTGTTCCATCCATCATCCGAGCCAAAAGTCTCTACATCGTCTTCTAATCATAATCACAGTCACAATCACCACGACGTAAGTTCTTATCCCTGGAAGTATTTGACAAAACATTGTAAATATTCTGTGAATTTTTATTGATTAGAAGGAGAGTAAGAAGACAGTTGTTGCTAAATTAAGATCTCTCGTGGGACTGATAGCTCTCTCAGTCCACGCTGGACTGGAAGGCTTATCTGTGGGCTTGGGTAAGAATTTTACACTGACTAGAGATGGGCATTCCACTTCGACCAATGGGTGGAAGCTTGAGTGGTTTTAAGGGACTGAGTAACAATATATGATTCCTCACAGTTGATTCAAAGCAGTTACGAAGATTTGATTTTCCCTGTATGTTGTTGAAAGACTGTCTTCTTGTAAACAAAGTTGAATGCCCATCTCACACGCTAAATATTTCAACATCATCATACGAACGGTCCATAAAGTAGTTTATCAATTGCAGGTAGGAATGCGAAGGATGTTTGGTACCTGTGTGGAGCTATTGCAGCTCACAAACTCGTCATTGCCTTTTGTCTTGGTATGGAAGTTCGGAATGCGTCGTCCTCTCCGTGTACTTTAGTTACCACTTCATCAAGGTATAACGTCTTTGCTTGCAAACTTGCAATACAGTGATATACAAAATATATGTATATTATTACATGATCTCGTTTGTATTCAGTACTTCGTTCAAAATCCGGTACGTGTTGTTTTTTGCAATGATGACACCATTGGGAATTGCCATTGGAACCATTATCACTGAATTGGTTCAAGAATCCAATGATACGACTGAATCTATACTAGTAGCAGTACTCCAAACTTTGGCTGGAGGAACCCTTTTATATGTGGCCTTCTTCGAGGTATTGTTTTCTTTATTACGTTCCGTATGGTTTGCAAAAAGGAATAATAATGTTTTTTTTACTAATTACTTAAGGTGATTCTGAGAGAAAGGGCAAGATTTTCTGGAAAAGGCTTGGCTCAATTAGCTTGTGTCATACTAGGATTCACAACCATGTGCTTAGTTGAAGTACTAATAGGTAATACAATTTCGATATTAATGGGATGTCGTTTAATTAAGACCGAGTAGAACAATTAAACTTGACTGGTGTGGTTATTATTAGGCGGACATGATCACTCCCATGGGCATAAGTGTGATCAAGATCATATTGATCCTGCCGAGACAACAACGAACAGCGCCCTTTATCTCGCTTCTAACACCTCAAGTCCAAGTCTACTCATATTGTGAAGGACACTTTTATTCATTTCAAAAGACAATTATCCTTAACCACGTTGTCTGGCCTTCAATCAATGAAAGATATAATAACATAATATGTATATACTCTTCGTCGTCACAGTTGAAGTGATTTTTGACCGCGTGTATCACTTTGTACAGTAATTATGATTAAGTGCTTCTCTTCAAAACCATCTATGCAAATCGTGTATATTGCAACACCGATAACTTGCTGTAGGATTATTGAACGGAAACTAACGGTAAGCCTTCATGAGTGTGTTCTAATTCGTTAAAAACAAAGTCATCCTATTGTGCTGCTTTTGCTTTCTTGTGGATTTTAAGACTCAATCCACTTTTTCGAACTTCCAATCAAGATAAAGTTTTCTTATTTCTCTTAACATTAATCGGTGTGTAGTAAATTGATTACGGTAAAAATAATGCAATCAAATATCTCACAACGGGGTTATCCATTTGAAGTCTCAGTTACTTATACGTTGAAGTATTGAACCACTCTGAACTTAAGTTTTGTAATAATATAGACGATTTCCGATACTTCTGTGCACTGGATATTTCTTTCATTGATCTATTTTGTTGTTACATTGTTATTATTTTATACTAACCTACTACTTGTGTCTGTAAGGACCTGTCCGTCTGTTGGATGTCGGATTAGTAAGTATGCAAGTAAAATGCGTACACTTGAAAATACTGTAATTTATTTTATATTTATAAGGTTGGTTATATCAAGTATTCAAAGATGTATTAATGTTTTGCTTTTCCTTTAATGTTAGTACTTCAAAATATTTCTACCCGTTTTGAGGAAAGTTAACAGACAATAAAGGGTTCTAGGACGATTGAAGAAGCAAATGCATTGAATTACGCTATGACAAAATGTTCATCAGTCTCTCAACAATCACTGTAGGCCATCATTCCACCCAAGTGATCAAGTAATAAATGCACAATAAATTATAGCAATCGCTTGTAATATTGTGTATAAAAATGCGTCAGTTAACAAAGATTAAGTATTATGCTGAATTAATATAGTATACATTAGTATACAACAATATAATATGCATGGTTTGAGTAAGGTAACCGATTGAAGGTACTATGAAAAGGGATTCTTTCTATACCTCCCTCCTACTTTGGAAACAACAGTGGGGCTTATGGAATGACTGGAACTTCCACCACTTGCTGATTTACTGCTATGACCGGAACGATAACCGGCATTATTCATGCTGCGGTTGTACTTTGTAGTTGTAGCGAGAACTTCGAGAAGGGATTCGACAACTTTTAATTCATGTAAATTGTCTCGACCACGAGGTAATGTGTCTTGCAACTCTGTTAAAGCAATAGATGAGTTGGATTCTAATTGTCGAGGAGGGTAAACGAAGGTCGATTCAACAGTATCAGGACTTTTCGAAGTTGGTGTGGGTGTTGACGAACTAGAATATCTTTCAGCCAAGAAAAAAGGTTTGCTGACTCGATCATTAAATTGCATGCCCACTTTTGGAGTGGTCTCTAAAGTTCTATTAAGATACAAAACATCCCAGAATTCAAGATCACACATACAAGATGAACAACGAAGTGTGGTTGAATTGACTTTGTCAGCTTTGGTAGGATTTAAGATTGACTTCAAAGAGTGAAAGGGATTTGTTAGACTTCGAGGTAAGTCGAATCCTCGTGCAGGTGAAGCAAGTTTAGCATGGACAGCTCCTGGTACTGAAAGACGTGCAGTGGATTCTGCTTCTTCGTCAGGACTCAGTATAATACTCCAAGCAGTATATTCATTTGATCGATCCTGTGCAAAACAAAATACAAAAAAATAAGTTAATTAAGGCAACAGGTTAAAACTTTTCAGAAGTTTTTGTAAACAATTTACCATATCTTTTCGTTGCTGAGGAGTATCGAATAGGAATGTTCCACGGGTGGAATCAAAACTAGAGTCCCATATATGACACAAGAGTTTGTCGTTGAATTCAAATTCAGTAGGGTTTTGACGCATCAGTTGGTGAATCGTGTCTAAAAACAGCAGTAAAACTGGACTGGCATGCATGTAGGTTGAATGAAACGGGTGGCCAAAAGCGATCCACTCCTTTTGAATAAGGGAGAAGAACCCTGTAACTGTTCTAAAACGTGGGTCTATAACTACTTGAAGCACCGAACTGCAAAGGCAAGATATGTCCCTTGATTCTTGTTCTGAAAACCAAACAAAATTATGTTTGATAGCACCACCAACTCTCTTAAATATTATAGAACAAAAGAATGCAAAATACCTTGCAAGATCACAACAGCCTGATATGCTTCAATTCGCTCACTGGCATAGTTAACCATTTCCAGTGTTTTCGATATCCAGCACAGCCATTTTGTTTGATCCAACAAAGAGTAAAACCGGTGATCGTTCTCTTCGTAATGATGATTTGATTCAGGGCAGCTCAGATCAACCAGCTTATTAAACGAAGTTCGAAGTTCTTTGGATGGAATAATTTTATCTAAATCAATAATCTCTGGAGGCATTTTTTTTACATGATTTTTTCTCAGAATTTCAAAGAAGGCATTTTCAGCTGAACTGCATACAGAACGATGGGTTTCATTTCAATTGCGAGATACTTCAATTAAATGTAACATGTTAACTAAAATAACATACCAATCCGCTTCATTGTTAAGCTTAGACATTTTCAAAATTGCAGCACCTCGGGCATCACCCCAACTCCAATGTGGTGGACGTCCACCTTTGAGTTTCTCAGCCAAACTAGTCACTCGAACGTCATTGAGCTCGGATGGAACAACAATCCATTCTGGGAGTCTGAGAATCATATGAAGATGTAAATTACTGTTTTGGGGAAAATATGCAAAACTACTAAAGAATCACTGAATAGCTACTTACGATCCACACAACTGAAAACCCTCGTTGATGTTAGATATTCTGTATCCAACCGACCTCGTATTGTTCAACTCTGAAAACCAGTCTCCTTTTTCTAGGTAGGTGGGAACGTTAATAGTCGACTTATGTACATTTTTTCTCCAGTCTGCGGAAGTTACTTTGGTAAAGTCGAAGTAAAACAGTCTTTCAAGTTGGTTAGGGAATGCGTGGTGAATTATTGCGTTACATATCCGTAAGCCATGGTCCATCGGTGAAAACTTGAAACTGAATCGTGACGTTCGAAAATGTGAGCACACTATTAGTAGTTCATGCACTCTGGTTGAACCGGATGGTATAAGATTAGGGTTACTGAGAGAACTAGGTCCTAGTTTGACTGCCCTACGGTGCTTTTTACCACCGTCAGAGCCTTTCGGATTTTCATAGTACCAAAGTGTATTGATTGACAACAACGAGATATCATCTTTCTTAGTCACTAAAGTTTTTTCTGATGTCACAAATATCACCCTAGCGTTAGTAACGAAAAGAGATCCCGATAAACCTTTCTTCTTCGACGACGATGTAAACTTTAGCACATTTAAGGCCTCAAATATCACAAGCTCTCCGTTAAGAAAATCAGGTTGAATCGATTTATCCCCCTTTGCTGATGTGGGCTATAATAAAAAATTGTATTTTTCAAACTCTAAGCTCCTCAAGGACGAAAAAGTTCAAGAATATCTTTCAACACAGACGAATTAACGTACCTTCATTTCGTATTCTTCCAGTGGAACGTAACTTTTGAACGAGCCCATTTTTCTTATCATTTCTTATCCACTGTAAACGCGACATGCGATAAAAAATATCTCCTTGTCCCTAAAACAGGAAATTAAAATCAAATTTAGCCACTACTTAATCTTTCCAAATCTCCAACAGTTAATTTCATTAACTTCTCAAATCAGATAAGATCAAAGCTTCACGAGGGAATAATCATCCTTGACAAATAACTTTACTATCCACCGGGAATATCTTCTAACACGACGAATCCTCATCGACACAAGCAAGCAACTAAATCACTCAAACTCATGTCGACCAGGACACGTCAACGCAGCAAATGTGCGTGTCAAAATCAATCCCGCACGATGCATAAGCTCAGTATAAGTCGTTTAAGTCAAATTCGGCCTTTTATCATCACTTAAGGACAGTTATAAAATGCAATAATGTTATTTTTAACTAATGCAACTAACTTGTTTCGAGGGCTCCAAACTCCAAAAAATGCTTCACCACCACACACGCTGGATTGTGTCATTCGTTAGTCTTGTTATCCTTAATGTCCGAGTGGATGGGGCGCTACGCCACGGTCATAACGCCTTCACTTCCATTTCAGCAAAAAATCAAGACCTAACAATTAAAATACCAACCGACCAATGAAATATCAGACCTTCACTCTTCAACGACAGAAACAGAATAATAACAGTAAACCCAGGATGAAAGTGAAAGAAGCCCTGCTACTACTTCACAAGAGAATCCCCCACAGCAGCAGTAGCAGTAGATGATAACTTACTTAATTAACTTCGAAGGCTCATCCCAAAGTGCGATGGGTGGTGGTGGTGAGTGAAGCCACTTGAGAAAATGATCTCCGGAGTTGGGGAGTAATTAATTAGGAAGTCGAGGTGTGTGGGTGGGTGTGTGTTTGATTGAAGGTGAAGGGAGTCGAAGAAGGCGCCTCCTTCTCAAACTCATCGAGTGAACCACAAACAAAACGAGTGCCGCGTGTTTTTGGCGCCAAAAAATTCTCACTCACTGTAACGCACCTCAACTTAGGAAAACTTGTTCAACGACAACCGCGAATGTTGTTGCATGTAGCGCGGTACTTATACGTCGCTGCTGCTGCTGAACTGTCGGACTGGGAAACGCTTATCTTTCTTATCTGCTGCTTTTATCGTGGCATCGTCCGGATTTCGTACGTGTATTTGCGTCTGTTGTTAGCCTGAGGACATTCGTGATCAGTGGTGGTGAGTGTATTTTGTTGTTTTAACTTTTTCCCCATTATTAAACTCAGCATATGACATTAATTTGGTTTTTCTGCAGGTTGGCAAATCATCTGGTGTATTGGTGATACACACGATACACATACTGACGCACCTGGTGGTATAAGATGAAGTCCCCAGCTACAAAAAAAATTGTTCGGCGGATTTCAAGTTCGGAAGAGTTTGATGAAGTTTTGACGCAACAGGTTTCTCAAAAGTCTCGAAGTCGAAAGCGGAAGAGGAAACCTATAGGAATGCCGAAGTCGCCACCTAAAGCCAAAGCCAAGCCGGAGCACATAAGTGTCGCTCGCTTAAGGACTTTCATTGATCAGGCCGTTTCGTCGCCTGATACTGATAATAATGAGACAATAAATTCAGTCATGCCGCTGAGCAGACGGGTACCGAAGAGGTTGAGTCAGCTGCCCTGTAGTCAACACAGTCAGAGCAGTACAAGTCGGTTTCATCACCCGTACAGTCTGGTGTCAGCGTCAGGTGTGTGGAGTCAGGATTTTCTTTCGCAAGGGGGTCGCGGTGCAAAAGAGCCAGCGTCTCAACCCAACGGAGGAGATAGCCCCACTTCTCAATTAACTTTTTCACAGCAGAGCGCTGCTCCTGTTCCTGATCCTACGCCTCGGGTATCGTCTAATAAACGGAGACGGGGAAACAATGCAATTCAAATTCAAATGGACGATCCGGAGGACGGAAATCGTGTTAGCTTCGTAGAGCTTGACAAGTGTAACGACAAAAGCTCGTCTCCAGAACCTGTTAATCAAGTATCAACTAAATCAGCCTCCCCAAAGAAAAAA
>JAQGAB010001017.1:0-19536 GCA_034696565.1 Isotomurus graminis
GACTTAATAAATTACTCAATCGTTATTGTATGAGATTAAGAGGTTCTTTGAGGGCTTAACGAGATTCAGAAGCGTGTGTGATGAGTACGAGGATGCGACTGTTTCTTTGATTGTCTCTGACTGCATTCGTCGTAAGGTTTAACCAGAATCTACTCTTCGTTTTTTTCCTACTGAGTTTTAAACAACGGTAACTGGGAAAAACTGTCTGGAACCTACATGACATACAATTCTAGAATTCACATCAAATATTGATGGACAAGATTCAAAAGTGACATCGAAAGTTAATGGGACATCTTAGGAGTCCCCATTGTTTCAATGTAATGAGAAAAATTCAACTGGACACTGCGGAGAACATTGGAGACTCATTGTCATTGTCGAAATGATTTAAGTCCACATGAAATATTCGTCTACTGTTAAGGAAACAACCACAGCGTTTGAAAGTTTTGTAAATAACATTCGGTTTTTAAATTTACATAAACATCAGCCAATGAATTTCCTTGCGACATTTCGAAGTTTTGGTCAGTTTCACCGCTGCCTTTATCCACTTAATGTGCATAAGTTTTGAAGGAATCGTGATTAATTTCATTCTAATAAATGTTTAAAAGTGGTGAATTAAAGGAACTCATTTTGAGAATGGCAAAGATTGACACGTTTTGAATGACATTTGTCAATTTGTACTGTTTTTTTCCCGTAGACAAATTAACGGAAAGCCCGGAGCTTACATAGCAACCAATATATTTTAACTCTCTTCACATAAGAGAAACACGTTTTAACGAATACCTTGACTCCTGTGCTTCTCCGAATACAAACAAGTTTAATGAATGGCGTAATCGTAGGTTGTAATTACTCGCTTTCACTGGTGTGACTTTTTGAAGTATTTAGGAAAACACCATTTCACTTCTTAAAAGGTTAATTGATAATTTTAACTCACTAAAGACTACAGCTAATGATGATACAACGTGGTTATCACTGAACATGAACTGTGGTAAAGTATCAATTGATTTTCTGCAACTTATATATCTAAATTTCTCTTATGGATTAACAAGTCTTTAGACTCCCTTTGTGCTTGAATAGAAATATAATTTAAAAAAATTAATACAGTAGTGCGTTAATGAGTCAGTCATAAGAACAACTTACATAAGAGTACATAAATAAATACGGATGGATGCTTAATGAATGAATTCATGTGTTTAATTTATTGAGTAATCCGCTCATCAGTAATGCCGGCATCTTTACTTAAGTTCGTCATTTAAGGTTTGTGTGTTACTTAGCTCCTAATTGAATAAGGACAGTTGAAATACAAGGTGGGACATCTCGATTAGAACAGTTACCATGGGAGCTTACGGAGGTTTGTTCTAACCGATGAGGCCCACGCAGTATAGTGAAGAGTAAAGAGAGATTTTAATTGTGGCATGTGAGTTAAACTAAAGAGAATCCATACGAACCACTTTTATTCACGGATACATGACGTAAAGAAATTGTAAAATGATCTCTCCGTACACCAGAGTAAACATTTATCATGTGGTTTATATAAGTTGTCGTTTTATTTTTAATTTGAATGAATAAAAACACCTGCTAAGTCTGCTAATTCGTTAATAACACGTTAATAAAATGAAACAATTAAATTCAGTATCGATGAAAGAACACCATAAACTGATTAATAAAACCCGCAATTACCATTTGAATAAGGCAAGTATTCATTTGTACACGCTTTGGTTAGTTGGAATAAGAAATCGATTCTGGGTAGTACGAAATATCCGCTTGCTCACGGTGTTTCCACTTTTCCGTGTAGCTTTGGGCAAGAATGGATTCCATAGGTGACAAGTCCAACTATGCAAATTCTTATCCAGAATTCCCCATGCAATTCTGTGTACAATTTAAATCCTTTAAATCCATGAAACTGGTCATTTTTATTTTACACTCTAACAATGACGGGTTTACGACTCTGTTTTCTTCGTAACTCTGTACTTTGGCAATTGTATGGAATAATTCTTGAAAGTATAAAACCCCAAATCCAATCTTAAAAGTTACTCATATTTCTGTGCAGGCTTTAAATCTAAATCATCTCCAGCACCTTGATTCCTTCGAAAGAACTTTGACCATGTTCAATTCAAGAATATTTGTGTCTCTCTCTGTCTTCGGATTAATAGCTTTCATTAACACTTCAGACGCAGAAGCATGTGGACGAGGAGCCAAAAATCTTTATTGCCCCTCCGGGTTTGTCTGTCAGAGTAGAACCTGCGTGGATGCATTGAGTAAGCTGCTAATTTATTTATACGTGATTTTGAGTTCTTAAATATCTTTCTAATTACAGGCAAGGAAAGTCAAAACTCTTTCGCTGGGAACGACAATGAAAATGACGACGGTGACTCCTTCAACAACTATGGAATTGCCAATAGCGACAGTGGCTTCTTCAAGAACTATGGAATTGTCATTCGTGACCGTCGCTCCTTCAACAACTATGGAATTGTTAGTAGCGACGATGGCTCCTTCAACAACTATGGAATTGTTAGTAGCGACGGTGGCTTCTTCAACAACTATGGAATTGCTAGCAGCGGCAGTGGTTCCTTCAACAACTATGGAATTGCTAGCAGCGGCAGTGGCTTCAACAACTATGGAATTGCTAGCAGCGGCAGTGGCTTCAACAACTATGGAATTGCTAGCAGCGGCAGTGGCTTCAACAACTATGGAATTGTTAGTAGCGACGGTAGTTCCTTCAACAGCTATGGAATTGCCAATAGCAACGGTGGCTTCTTCAACAACTATGGAATTGCCAATAGCGGCGATGGCATCCTCAACAACTATGGAATTGTCAATGGTGACAGTGGCTCCTTCAACAACTATGGAATTGTCAATGGCAACGGTGGCTCCTTCTACAACTATTGAAATGACAGTTACGAAACAGAAGTAGGTTACTTCAATAGTTAACATGGTTCAGGATTGTTATATACACATGTTTAGTCTAAATGAGCAATTAAATGATACTTAATGTATTTGTATGAGATGAAACATTATTGTCGCTTGGGGACTTACGGAGATTCATTTCCGTCGGTGCTGAGTTAGAGGATAATTGTCTGTGATAGTTTATAAATGATTTAATTCGTCTAATGAATCATCAGAACCCTTTCATTTCTTTCCATTGAATTTTGGAATACAGTGACAAGGAAAAGGGAAAAGATCATCGCCAGACCCCGAGAACAATCTTTGCTAGAACTCACATTAACTAAGTCAACTAATACAGTCACTAATAATATAATATACACTTTCAACCAACTAAGTTTCTTCAGGAACGGTGAAATTACATACATATATCGATTAATGAAAAAAATGTTGCATTACAATTGCAATAGGACGTGAAGCATATTCGCCTGCATAACACACACTTTGTAGAAGTGGAATAAGAAATCCACTTTCTGGGAAATAAGATTCCACTTAATTTCCTAGCAGCGGATGGTTAAGAATGTATTCTACAGTTTACAATAAGACGCCTGTTGATTGCTTATCTCATTGTTAGGGACACAAAATATTAACCCGTTTCGTTTGAATATTTTATATGAATTTAAAAATACATTGGTCATGATACTTAAATAAAAAGAATCAAGGAAGCCAGAATGTCAATTAAGAAAGGACTAATTATTTAACTGTCCAGTTGAGAGTTCCGTTAATTACGAGTCTTGGGGTTCGTCTAGACGTTTTTCTTCTTTCCAACGGCGTTTTGGAATGAAGCGACGAAGAAAAGGGTGAGGACGATTGCAAGGACCCCCACAACAATCATTGGGACTCCCATTATGTAGTAACCGATGGCTAAGGACAGCGCAGCGATGGAGAGGGCGAAGGTCAGCGTCATTCTGGAAGCGGAGGAGAAGTTACTGAAGATGGTGACGACCATTACTATTCTTTCCATTGTAGAGTTTACCATGTATGGGGGAGGAGTTAGTGGTTTCTGTGGGGAGATGGAAGTGTCACTGGAAGTCACAGTGACCTCTGAGGAACACGACGAGGTTCCTACTTTGTCGACAAGGTCGAATGATGAGATAAGAGGGACTACTACAAGGAATGAATTGAGACATGACGGGAGGCTGGATGAATTTGGTTGTGACGCGTTACTTGGAACAGCTGAGTTGACCTGGTTGACCTTCTGGGGAATGAGAAGGGACCAAACCGTAAGAAGTTGTAGCGAAGGTCCTGACGCAGGGCTAGAGATGAACCTCGGGGTGAAGGTGATGACCTGTGACCTTTAAGACGATGAGAGGACTAAGAAGAGGCGGATTAAATATTTCGGAGCTGGCCGGATTGTTCTCCTCCGAGAATTTATTACTGACTAACTACTAAACTATTAACAAGAGTAATACAGGGTGGGCCAGCTCAGTTAGAACAAACCTCCATAAGCTCCCATGTGAACTGTTCTAATAGAGGTGGCCCACCTTGTATATTGTATCTTGGAGTGACGGTTGAAGGTTGTATGGAGAGGATGGGAAGCTGAGTGGCGTCTGCCCTCAAGCGACTCCCCCTCTTCCCCTGACAACTGTTTGGTAGTTCAAATGATCTGAAGTATTTGCAAATAGATTAAGTCACGTTTTTTTAATTTGTGTTTGGATGAAAGTTAGTGACTTACCAAACAAAGCCGGTGGGAGGAGTGTCCAAGTGTGCTGATTTAATCCATCTGTGCAGATTACCTGGGTTTCACTTTCAACTCGTCCGATTGTTATATATTTCATCAAAAGTGGTCTGTTATCAAAGACACTGATAGTTTTGATAGATGTAATTAGGTTGAAAGCTCTTCCAGATATTACAACTTTTAGGTTATTGCTACCACCACATTCCAGTTTAATTGGTGAATTTGTCAAAGATCTAATGCTTGTTGAGTTCGGGGAAACGACGAATGCATCGCCTAAATAGTTTGGGACACAATTAGGTTAATTTAGGTGTTTAAATCATAGTTATGTCAACCAGGAAAAGTTAAGCACTAAAGTTGTGATTGAATGACTGTGTGATCATATTGGTGATAATCAAGACCTGTATGCTGATGATATTGCAATGATTCTCAGTAATTCCCACTTCCTCACCTTAGTGGACTCCTGTAAACTTGCTCTAAGTAATCTTAATTCCTGGTGTAATATCAATGGTATGAAGATTAATTGGAACAAGTCTTTCTTTGTCGTATTTTATAACAAGCGTATGATGAAGTCTCCTTGTATTGACTCTATTGATAGCAATGTGTGCTCTATCAAGAGAGTCCATGCATTTAAATACCTTGGAGTTTGGTTAGATGAAAACCTAAATTATGAATGTCATCTGAGTTATTTAATTAACAAACTTAACCCTAGGTTGTATTTTTTCCAGAGGGTAAAGCGGTATATACCTATGTCTAAAATTTCGCAGACATTTAAAGCAATTGTTTTGTCTACTGCTGAATATGGAATTCAAATTTGGGGATGCTCGTCCTCTCCCTTGCTTAATAAACTTCAAAATATTATTCTCCGTGGTATGAAAAGTTTGGTGTCTCCTAGGAAGTTGGATACTAATTCTCTTCTTGAATTGTTCAGTACACTATTATTAAGTGAATTAGCTGATTATGTCACTTTAACAGCAGCCTACACATATATCTTGTATCCAGCTTTCGTTCCTAAAATACTTTCTAAGTTCTTGAGTCTTCCTTGTAGTGATAGACCCTCTCGTACTCTTTATGTTCCAATTCCGTCTTTTAAGACTTGTTTCTTTAAATCTAGTATTAAGTATAGATCTTCCAATCTTTGGAATGATCTTCCTACTAACATGAAACATAAAAAGATTGAGGATTTCACACTTCTCTTGCAACAGCATTTCGTAACAAAACGACCTATTTGCTAATAACTTTGTTATATAACTATTATGTCCACACCTGTTATCTTTTATACTCTAATTTATTTTATCCTGCCGTCTTACTGTCTTGGGTTGGAAATCAGCGTGATCGTTCAAGCTGTATCCTTTGACATTAAAGAATAAATAAATAAATAAATAAATAAAGTTAATCTCACCAATAACATGGTATTCTACGAACTCATCGTTCACTACGCACTTGTATATTTCTCCCGGAAGAACAGATCTGAACAGAGTGAACCCAGTTTTGGAGTTGAATTTGGTGTTTGTCTCAAGTGTTTCATATCCAAGTCCAATGTGAACATAAACAAGACTTGGTATTATATTAGGCAAAGTAGTACGGCAAGGAATCCAATTTATAAACACCAAATCCGACTCTTTGTTTAAGTTTATGAGTGTTACTTCCGTCTCAGCAAACGACGATGTTCCTTTATGAAGTCTCATTTTACTTTAAGGCTTATTACCAAAGTATTAATATTTAAAAGAAACGAACAAACCATTGACGTAGATGTATACACTACTCGAATACTTTGTATAGTCAAGCGTTTTATCCAACGGTTGGCATGACAACAATCCTGTGGCACTCGATGTGAACTTTGCTTCTATTTTGTTTATGTAGAGCCCATTTGTCCGATAAACAGTTGGTTCTGTCCAGTAGGAGGACTGTCACAGTAAACGGGTTTTAGAACGTTATGTATTAAAATTAATGTCGCAAAGTTAACTTACAAAATGTCCTTCGGTTACCCATTCGGTTGGAATTTCAGCTTCACAGAATAACTCGTTGTTTTCATTTTCTTGAACAACTATTTCTTCGAAGATTCGGAGATTCTTACCATCAACTCGTGTAAATATTTTAATCTGTTCTTCCGCGTAGGCGGATAGCAAAACATTGGCGACGAGGAAAAAGTAGAATATCATTGTTAAACTCGGACTGATTTACAAGACACTGAATTTAGATTTTAATATTAAGCTTTCTGATATGAGTCAGTTAACGAATTTATTCTTTGTCTAAATGTTTTTATTCCCAGAAATGAACCAAGGAACTGAAACCTTTTGAATATTGTAGTGATGTGAGTTTACACACTAAGGAAATCCATTTCGTCCATAAGAAACACTCCTTCCTCGTAAATATGTGAAGGAGTGAATTGAGGGTGGTGAAATGTGTCACTTACTAATTAACACAAACCATTTAATTCAGCACTGATGGAAGCAACTTACTTTATTATCTATAAACAGGAATTGCGGTAGGACCTCTGGACCTGAACAATAAGTTCAACATAAGGTCATAAGGTCATAACTTGGTTTACTAACGTTTCGGATGGTAGATAATTGTGTACACAATTTAAACGCACATTGCGAAAATGATTGGGAAATAATCTGAGGCAGGAGTAAACCTATATTGTCAGTTTGTGTAAGTAAGTTGTAATTTTATTAATAGTTTTAATCCACCAAGTCTACTACTACAGTAATAATACTTTAGTAAACACGATGAAACTTATTCATCAAGCAACGATGAAATACACTTTGATTAACCTGTTTTTACCATAAGAATAGGGCATGAGGGATATTCGTCTGCATAAGACACGCTTTGTATAAGTAGAAATCCACTTTCTGGCTAAGAAGATTTATTTCCTAGGAGCGAATGATAATTGACTACGACAAATCCAAGTATGCAAATGAATTTACCTGAGTTCAACGTACAATTGGGTGTTCAACGTAACTCCTCAATGAAACTGGTGTTGTTGCGTAGTAAGTTTATACTTGCACTTTCACAATGTCGGATTTAACGTACTTACGTGTATAATTGCCTCACCAGAATAAACACCCTCCCATTATTAAGCAATCTTCTTTGCACACCATTGCTTAATAAATTCATAAGTCTATGTAGAATGACAAGAAGTGTTTTTTCGACATGTAGGGTTCTGTAAACCAGTCAAAATCCGGAATAGATAATTATGATCGGCAACAAAACAAAGATTGTAGTTAGTTTTCTAACAACGGTAAAAGATATTGCTTGAATGTTCGTATAAGTATAATACAGACACCACCAATTGATTGCCCGGGATACTAAAAAGGACGTTTGGAATATTAATTGACCCAGGGGGATTATTCCAGGAACTACGGTGATGCGTGAAATCCAAGACTCGTTTCTTCCACACCGTAAATGGTTTCCATTTCTCAGTAGCATTCCCGGTTTTTCCCTGGTTTCTTCGTAAGAGAACTCTTCTTACGTAAGTATCAGTATGGATTTATTTAAATCTTGAGAGTATAAAACCCCAAATCCAATCTTAAAAGTTACTCATACTTCTGTGCAAGCTTCAAATCTAAATCTCTTCCCCAACAGTTGATTCCCTTGAAAGAACTTTGATCATGTTCAATTCAAGAATATTTGTGTCCCTCTCAGTTATCTTCTTAATAGCCGTAATCAACACTTCAGACGCACAATCATGTGGACGGGGAGCCAAAAATCCTTACTGCCCCTACGGGTTGGTCTGTCAAAATAGAAACTGCGTGGATGGATCATGTAAGCTGTTTATTTATTTGTACAAGATTTTGAGTTGCTACATATCTTTGTTATTACAGACAAGGGAAATAAAAACTCTTTTGGTCCCGACGACTATGGAAACGACAACGGTGGGACCTTCAGCAATTTTGGGAATGGCAATGGCTACGCTAGCTCCTTCAGTAACTATGGAAATGGCAATGGCTACGCTAGCTCCTTCAGTAACTATGGGAATGGCAATGGCTACGCTAGCTCCTTCGGTAACTATGGGAATGGCAATGGCTACGCTAGCTCCTTCGGTAACTATGGGAATGACAATGGCTACGGTGGCAGCTTTAACAATTATGGGAATAACGGTTACTAGTCAGAACTAGGTTATTTCAATAACTAATATAAAGTCTAAATAAGTCTAAATGAGCAATTATTATATTACCTTATGGTTGGTTATTAAATGAGATTAAACATGATTATCATTTGTCAGTGATGAGTAAGAGTATAATTGTCTGTGATAGTTTATAAATGACTTAATTCGTCTAATGGATCATAAGAACCCTTTCCTTCCTTTCCACTGAATTTTGGAATGCAGCTACATGGAATAGAGTATGGATCATTTTCAGGACCCTGAAGACAATTTTTGTCAGAACTCACATGAAGTATTGATGGTAAAGAGACTGAAGTGACATTGAAGGTCAGTTTAACATCCTAGGAAAGGACGGAAGTTAAAGATGTGATCTTTCTGCTCGTACAAGTACCCAGTACAATAATCCATTGAGGCCTGAGAAGAGGAAGATGAGGTCACCAAAAGCTTATTTACATATGCACTCGAGATTCGTAGGATGATTACTTGACGCGAGTGTCTGCGACACAGGCGACGCGACACCCGTGCCTATGAGTGACAGCTGGTCCACATTTTTTATACGTTTTGTTTTAATGTTGAATGAGATCATCTAAGGAATAAAATTAATTCAGATAATTTGAGTATAACTAAAGTACTTCAATTAGGACATGAAAATATGCTCAGATATCGGCCGGTACTTGTGTCTTGTGTCACACAGGCACCAATGTCGCAGGCACTCGTGTCGTCAGCACTGGCATCACCTAATGGATTTGCTATCTGGTTAGCACTAATATCTGAACATCAAAAAGTCTTTTAGGTTTGCAATCAACTCATAAATAAATTCCATTGTAGCCCTTGTTGATTGTTACAAAATGCATGAAACCACGAAAAACATCTTATTACTTCTTTATGTGATTAATTTCATGAAAACAATCGTACCTGCTTTTCAGACTATTGAATCCCATTTCTCAGTAATGTAAACCATTAAACAGGTTTTATGGTTTCGTCGTTAGAGACCTTAATATTAACAAATCTCTCCCGTGAGGGTATAAAACCCCAAATCAAATCTTGGGAGAGCACTAATTATTCTCTAATACAAATTTTATATTCTGTTTAGATTTCAAATATTTATTAATCATGTTCATTTGTTTGTACTTCTGCCCTGATATTCATCAGCTTAATCAATGCAGTGCAGATGCAGTGTAGCTTGTGGACGAGGATCCGCCACTTGGAACTGCCCCGAGGGATATAAGTGCGTAGGAAGAACTTGCGAATCAACACCCAGTCTATCAATTTCCCTGTACGTTGAGTCAAGTACTTGTTTCTAATTACAGAGTATGAAGACGTTAATTATTATGAACGATATGATTTCTACCCCGAAATGGACAGTTATTCTACTAGTTCTACAACAAAGAAATGTCATTGACAAAGTGGAAGATTGATAAATGCACAAACAGGAATTGAAGGATCATGGTATGTGCAGGTGACAGATCATACTTAATTGGTTTAAGAATTGTTTCCCGTATCAGATCAGCTTTGACATAGAATAAAATAAGTTTGTTGTGAATTTTAATCTACAACCTAACAAAATTTAAAACAGTTGATATATTGATAAGTGACTTAATTAGGCTAGATGTGTATTTAATAAAGCAGAGTAATTGGCTCTATATATCCGTCCAGAAACTCCTTTAAAATAATAAACTTTTAATTTAACAAAGTCTCTAGTAATTCCACATTAAAGCAAAGTGAAAATAACTCTGGACACTTACCACAAATAAAAAAATGATGTTCAATAACTTCTAGACTGTGAAACAGAGTAGAACAATATATTTATCGAATCTACGGTGTGAAATGTCACAGGATATTTGACAGATGCCCGAATTATGGGTGTTATAATTTAATCACTCAATCAACATCTCTTTAGTTCAGACTCATTTGGATATAAGTAATATGCTTGCGGTGCTCGCAATTGGACGTGACTTTGGTTTTAAAATGTTCAAGCAGGTGCGACGAATCTGACTATTCCAACTGAATAGGGTTGCGAGATTGCTTACGCTATGCTTTCAACACTGATAATCATTTTAGGCTATTTCCTCTCGAGCGAATAACTACTAAAAATAAGCTCTGCTGGTGAACTCTTAACAAGACTGATTAATCTGCCATTTATTTACACTTCCAATCGTCGTTGCGGTCTTCCATTCTAAAATGTAAACGAATGTAATGAGACTGTAGGCGGTCAATGGACAGAAGGAAATTGCACTTGACATTGGCGAAGGACGTGTTGCTGATACCAATAAAACCGTGAGTGAGTATGTTTGATAAATGATAAACTGTTGAACACGAGCATTAGGCATACGTTCTCTGTGTAGTTAAAGATTTGCATGTTATCCTGTAATAAAGAATTACTTCTTATAATAAAATCAATTCGTATTGTTGATTCTCTCCGATTCTAGAGTTACACAAATACACAACAATAAAATATGTATACAATATATGGAGGCTGCGACGTTTTCTATCCCAACATGAGCGAATGAACCATCATTAAAAGTAGAGTGCTACATACACTAAGTGTAAGGTAAACTATTTCCTTATAGGGAAGAGATGCAATTTCTTTCGGTATTGTTAAATGGAACAGAACGAATATTTTATTTATACATTAGTATATCACTGAACAAAGTATTATTTCCCAATGTTTAATAAATGCTTCAAGCATTAGTAGTAGTAGGACAGTGTGTACATTTACATGTTATGTGGATCTCCATATCCCTTATCTTTCGCGTTATATCCTACACACAGAGGATACAACGAGTCTGATTATCATCTCACGCAACATCTTACATACAATATGCTGCAGTTAAGTTTAATTAAATAATCAAAATGGACAGAGTTGTAATTAAAACCATCTAAACCATTATATTTAATTTAAGTAATCGGAAGTATCATTTTTCATTGTCTCTACTTTTTGGGACTGCAAATTGGAGCAGCCAAATATTAAGGCCAAGTGAATTAAGTGCTTAATCATTTGTAGTAGAAGAGAAGACTCCGGGTGAATCCAACGTTCATCCAGGTTGGCATTTGCTTTTCTCCATCTTCTGTTGTCTTTCGCATGACCTCCTCTGACACCTGTAATATCCAAAACTATATGCACAACCCTCTACAGCCTTGATCTATAATGTGACATTATAGATCAAGGTTTTATAAACAGCTACTAAAATCAAATGCATGAGGGATAAGACATTAATAATGCCTTACCTTATCAAGAATAGCCTTGATGCACATTCCCCTAGCATGGCTCCGGATAACCGCACAAAACTCTTGGAAGAACCACGTTCCTCTCTCAATATCACGATAAGCCTTATGTCCTGGAATGACACAAAAATACAAGCTTATCTACAGTGGGATGCAGCTTATCAAACAACTCACCTTCATATGAGGCGAAGGCTACAATCATATTCGACCATGTCGGCCAACGATTTCCTATGGAGTCCTGCAGAAAAACACTTAATTAGAAGTTTGCTTAAGGAATAAGCAAAATGCCTTACACTTTGGATCTTTTTGGGTCCTTTAGCGGTCCACCACTCGTCTAGCGACTTCCAACCACTGTCGCTCTCCACCTTTCCAACGTCTACCTTGTTTCCCCTGCACACATTCACAATTAACAACGACTAATTGACCTGAAGAGTAGGTAGTTACCTGCAGATGTTGATGAGAAAAACTTTTGGAACCTCCTGCAGCGCACGGCAATTGACCCCGTTGAACTGGTCCACAAAGTCCCCCATCACCTGAAGACGATCTCCATCAGAGGAAAGAAAAAAGTCGAAGCCGTGCTCGTGTCCGTGACTTCCTACAGCAACAACAACCGCCCCGAGCTGCTCAATTCCTCCTACCTTATCCCGGAACTGACTTACTGCCGCGAGAATTCCCTGCAACCGCAACGAATTAAGCAAATCCTTCCACTTAATTGGTAATTAAATAGTTACCTGTTTTGTAAGATCTTGACAAACGTCCAACTCGAATCCACACCTAATGAGAGTTTCCTGAAGCGCCTCCTTGTCCTTCTCTGCCCCAGGTCTGTTCGTGTGGATGTTAACAATGAGTGCACACTGCCTTCCCTCTCGGTAAATGTTCTAAAACCACACATAACCCACAGTAATACCTTCCAACTAATAAGGAGTTGCACTAAATGGGCAGATTACATTGATATTGAACCCTGTGGGATGGTGTGTTAAAGTTGACTCTGGAGTCGCAGACCGTTTGGTTGTGATTGATTTAAGGATCTCGGAGTCCTGTAAACCAAGGGACTTAAGGACAGACCATCCGCAGACGAAGGGGAACAGCTTTCCGTTGTAGAAGTTCATCAGTGCGGTCCCATTGTCAAAAACGTCTGCCAACTCCCCTTGGATCCTGTCCACATCTTCCTTTATTAAACTGCACTTCTTAAATCCTTCTACTTTTCCTTCTTCATGAAGCTTCAGGTTGTGGATAAGAATCTCCAGAGCTGCTTCCTTGTCGCTTAAGGAGTCCTGCCAGCCTTTCACCAGCCTGGCGAGTCTCTCCTTTCCGAAAAACATTACCGCTTCCTCCCCTCTTAAAACTCCCAAAGAGGATGAAGAACCCTCTCTAAATCTTAATTTCCATCCACTCCGATTCTCCTGCCTTTCCAGTAAAACATCCTGGACAAATGACTCCACATTCCTTGGTACGACTGTATTGTACAATCTTCCGAAAAGAGCCTCTTTCAATTCACTGGGTGTTCCTTCGTCGGTCAACAGTTTAGCGTAAAAAAAATTAGCAAAACTTTTGTGTAAGAAATGGTTTCCATTCATAAGCAACCCAAAACTGCTCAACTCTTCCAGCCTTTTCCCCGTTGGCAGTTCCAGGAAGCCGTCTCCCAAATCCCGTTTCTTTGTCCAAATTTTCCCCGATGTCCTTATTATGTTTATTGAACCTAGAATCTCATATACGGCGCAGCCAAAGTAGAACTTGAGGTTTTCTTGCAGGGAACTCCTCATCCTCGGAATAGGCGTCTGCTTGGACGGCTGCGCATTATCATTCTCCAACACACGCCGTTCGTGTTTGATCTCTATGAACTGTGCGTACAAGTGGAACAGGTTGACAACCGTTTCCGCCCCGCGTGACTTGAGCACCTCGGCGTAGAGCGACAGCATCAGAGGACTTCCCATAAGACACGAGGCTCTGGACGGAAGAGAATTCAGGGATTTTTCGGGGTTGAAAGTAATTCCTACTTGTTTTTTTAGGTATTTCACTTGCTCCCTAAACTCCAGCGTTACGAGTGAGTTTACTTTCACTTGAAACTGATTTTCAATTAGCTGCTGGATATGTGGACGAGTGGTTGCGAGGATGACTTTGTGGACAATGAAGAGACACTGGGGGGTTTGCTTGAGGAGACATTGAATGACCTGAACAATAACTTTGTTGCTGAATGGATTGGACTGGTCCGGCTCGTCTAGAAGTACGTAGAGCGGAAGATTTCCTTGGGGGAACGTATGGCGCAGAAGATCCACAGGAACGTAGTTCAAGAACTCGGCAATGAAAGTCAACGCATTTTCATTCTCCAAATAAGTTCGTTGGTGAAACACCAACCAATCGTCCAAGTTTAGTCGGGCGAGATTAAGTCTGACGATAACTCTGGGAGAGGAAGTGATTTCTGACCTTAGGTCTATCTCCAGTTTTGTCAGGGCTGAGGACAATCCCATTCCGGGACGATCCACGAACGCAACCAGCCTCTCCTTTTGCTTCTGAACTTCTGCGGGCGAAAACGATTCAGCAGAAAAATTCGGCTTACTGCTCAGCATGGCTGTTTGTACATCCTTGTGGTTTTCCGTTGGGCTCATTCGTCTGTTGATGTAGTTTAGTGGCAACGTTGAACTTCTTGGATTCCACCACAGCGTTCCGAGCTGTCTGAGGCATTTGACGGTGTGCCGAACACGGGGTATGAATTCTCGGCTATCCCAATCCCCAGACATTTCCATCGATTGGTAAATATGCAATCCAGCGATCCCACAGAACTTTCCATTCACGAAGCGCACCAGATCATTTGCAGTGAGTTCATCTTCCCAGTTGACCCCCTCGAATTGACCTTCGGGGGGGAATTCACTCCTGGCCGTCTTAAGGAACGTCTGCTCTTCTGTGTTGAAAAAGTATAAAGGAACGCTGCTTCTGCCCGAAGTATTACTCGGTTTTGTCAGCGTCCAGCCATCCCCGAATTTCATTGGGACATTCTCCATTCCCACACGGTGGTGGATTATCCTCCAATCGACAGTGTCCTCCACATTGTCGCACTTGTTCAGCAGGTCTATAACAGATTTAACTCCAAAGTATCTGATCTCTTCGAGTTTGACCTTTGGCACGTCCAGCGTGAACACTCTTCCTACTTGTGTGTTGATCGGGCAGTGAGGGTTTAGTTGGAACAGAAACATTTCAATTGGAAGTTCCTTAAAATTGATTTCGTGTTCAGACTCCATTTGCAACCGGAAAAGCGACTTCTTAAGCGAAATGAGAAATTCGTACGCACCTGGACAATCGAAGACGACTGTGTAGGGCATCCGCATGTGGGAATGGGGTAACTGCTTCACAATAAAGTGACCTGTGACCTCGTCAAGTGCCAAGTGCATCGTGGAGAAGGTCGTGATCTGTGCCATCCATCCCCCGACAGAGTGGCCAGTAAAAAACACTTGGAAATCTTGTTTTGCAGCGTAATCGACTACCTTGTGGGCAAAGGTCATGGCGGAGGTCACCAGGGGGACGGATTGGTTCAGAACCGCTCCGATCAAATCGGGCAAGCAGATTTTTAAGGACGAAAGACCTGCTTCTCGATGACTTATGATGACTTGTCGCGTTTCTGTGTTGACGTACGCTGCCCCGTAGTACCCACCAATTCTGTCGGAGTTTTTGACCGCGCAAAGGAACTTGAATCCATCTAACAACTCGCTTTGAGCCTTTTGGTATTGTTGATCAGAGTAGACGAAGGAAGAAAAATGGGCAAACGTTTTAGTGACGGAAACATGGAGACTGGGGCGTGGCTGAGTGTATTAATTTCTTCAGGGGAGTCCCACCCTTCTGGAATGATCTGGAGTTTCTTTTCGAAAACTAATTCATCGTCTCGATTGACTGGCGAAGCACTCTCACTTTTCACCTCCGACGAACCCATCTTCCGCGGAACTTTTGCGTTAACTTTGGAAATGTTTTATTAACTGGACAGCTTTGCAACAGAATTGAATTCAGTGAGGCCTGAGGTCTTGTGGACAGTGACATTGGAACTTATATTGCTAACGGATACGTCTGCCGACATGAGATTCCTCCGATGGAGTTTTGGCCTATTACACTTTCTCTTCTGTTCTCTCTTGTCTCTGAACCAGAGATCAAGTGGATTGGAAATGTTCCGTACACTCTTGAGACAGTCCAGAAGATCGAAACCGTAGTGGATCAAGGGTTGGTTAGACTGGAAGAAGTGCTACAAGAAGAAGAAACCGCGATGAAGGAATATTCGATGGGGATTGGGCTAATTGAGTCAAAGGCCGTCTTGGCTGATATTTACAGGAGCCCAACATTTTCTGCTTTTGCTGTTGGAGTGTACGGGAAGTTAGGACCACTGCTGGCTACACATTTGGACTATGGGGAAACTAACGCTGGAGAGATACGAACCGTAGATCGTGTCAAAGTTTATGAGCAGCTGAAAATTCACTTTGCTCAAACAATAAGTGCTGCGTTTGTTTCCATCTTATAAATGCGTTCTATGCAGGTTCTCAATGTAGTTGATCATTTTTGTGAACTGGTTAGACAAAATTTATGATCTAGATATGAATAAACATGTCAAGCAGAATATGAACGGATGATATAAAGGTTATTAGGCTTTCAGTTATAAACATTGGTATCTTGGAATCTTTCTCATACTCCGTTTGTTTACCTGGTTTGTCTGTCACATCTTATAAGTACTAATAGTCTCGCAGGTTTCATATTTCTGTAGAATATTCTACATCGCTGTGAGGAAACGAGATGTACGCAGAAGAACTTATACAGGTTCTTAATTATAAGGCGTCCACAAGAGCTCCACGTAAACATAATGTCATTCTTATGTCCCCCATGTAGGTCACAGGCCCAAGACTAACTATAGTGGTAATAGTCTACTTACCTAAGAAAGCCATTCTTCAGTTATTCCCACACTAAATCTGCTGACATCTGCAGTGGCAGATTTTTGCTACAAGTCTTTATTTACTTTCATTAGACACATGAGTTCCTCCGCTTCCCTAGCGTATAAACAAAAGAGGAGAGTTAACAAGAAATTGCTGAATGACTCATGAATATAAATACTCGTAATTGAATAATTGAATTGAATTGACTTAATTGACTCATGAACTTAATTAAGACAACTTATATCGGTGAGTATATTGAGTGTACTTTGTCTCGCTTATCTCATTGTCAATGGTTGATTGATAACTTTGATTGATTAATGTGTTTGTTACAAATGTCCAAACAAGCAGCCCATTCAAACAAACAGCACTTCAGTGATGGGCAGATAAACTTGAGACTAAATACGACTCAAAAGTATGTATTTGTGTGTTGTAATTGAATCTGGAAATTCCAATATTCCAATATTCATTGACTGATCGTGTAGTGTTAGTGAATTTCTTTAATTGAATATTTCTACATCTCAAATTCTTCATATTTTAACAATCTGGATGAAATCTAGCAATTCAGCTTGATAAAGAATGTATCCATGCTTAAAATTAATATAAGAAGCCGATAGCGTTCCTCTACTTTTGGTCTGCTGATAACACTTGATCAAGTTGTTCGGTTTTGCGTAGTGAGTAAAGTGGGCTCAAATTAATATAAAAAGAATAGCCTGGAGTGTATGCATAGTCATTAGTTCAGAGTCAATCACTTAACAAGTTCCAGCTGGGTTAATTGTTCATTTTGAATTTTAAGGTAACTTGGAGGGATTTTGTGTGTCAAAATGTTTGCTGCAAAACTTATGCTGAATGTATGTGCACTTCTTGTGATCTTCCAATCGTCAGGAGGTATGGTGTTTAATTGTTTAAGAATGTAAGTTTGGTAGTGGAGGGCCTTATTAGTGTTTAAGGTGTAGTTGAAGCCTATCCAGGTGAAAAATGCAGTTACATAACTTGTACTGAAGAAAACCCATGCTGCTTTGGAATGACAATCTGGCCCCAGTGTTTGCCTCTTCCATCCCAAGAAGGAGATTTGTGTGCTAGTGGTTGTCCATGTCCAGATAATATGGAATGTACTGCCGTGGAATGCAGGTGAGATAATTAAAGGTTTCAACTTACAATTAGTAATGATAACAAGGCATTACTCGGTTGCATTTGCAACAATTACGAGCGGTGGTTGCAAGAGGAATAACCTGAATTCCTTTATACTTTAGGATTCTAACGAACGCTACAATGACTCAGTAGACACGGACAGTTTCAGGATCAACTTCAATTAAACACTTTGGAGGCTTCAGTAGGAGGGAAATGAATTAGAAATCCATGTGGAATAAAATTGTCATTACGTTAATTGTTCCTTTGAGAATGAATCTTTATTACTGAGGGCATAAATACCATTTGACTACAGTTGACCGTGAATTAAAACGAAGAATGTTCTCGTGATATTAAGGGATATGGCAAGTGGTATTTTATTTCTGGTGCTGGCTGCCAAGTGTTTGTGAATTAATGGGAAATTGTGGGTCCCTTTTGGATGTGGCATTTGACCATTCTTCCAAAGGTTATCAGTTGACTGTAGACAATAAGTGATAAGTAGTGTGACACACGGTTTATGCATTGATGCTCATTCTATCTGAACAGTCTAATCACTGCATTACTATTGATCGAGTGGGTGTGATAGATTGAGACATAAATTGATCGTCAATCGTTGACACTGAAATTGGCCATTTGTTTTGTCATTCTTTCAATCAGCTGCACACAGCTGTCTCTGAACTCTTAACTTAGTTCTTCAGGCTTCTTAGTTTCATATTTCTCTATTTGTTGTTTCAAGGATCTTCTTGTAATTATTAATCCCCGTGAGAAATATTCATGTGAAGGAAGTTGGGGGTGTGACACGATGCAGAGACGAAATGGAGGATGTGCTGAGCATGTATGTTTGTATGTTGTAGAGAAATCTTGAAGACGTGAAGTTGTATTTATGTCATTTTGTCAGACCATCCCACCAATGTATCATGCGTGGATGTCTTGTATTAATTACTCCACTTGTTGGAAGGATTTAATTAATATGGGACGATATAACACTTCCATAAGCAATCTGCGCATTCACTTACAGGAAACAATTTATTAATTGGTTTGATACAACAGAAAGAGTAAGAGAAGTTCAAACTACAAAAAGGATCAAAACAGAAGATTCATTTCATTTCACAGATTTCAAGTAGGAGTAATGATAGTATGTACTATAATTACTCCTTGTTGATTTTATTGTACAGAGTGGGCCACCTCGATTAGAACAGTAAACTTGGGAGCTTATAGAGGTTTGTTCTAATCAAGGTGGCCCACCCTGTACAATAAAATCAACTTTGATCAATGAAACCTGTTTTGCAAACAATCCACCAACACTCTACACACTGTTCAATGGGAAGTGTGCAACTTTAACTTTCTTTCATCAAACACGTTTGTGGCAAGAAATGCGTAGATTTGTTTATAGTACAAAACTACGCACATCAAAAATAGTAATTTCATTTCCAAGTAATATCAAATCATTCTCATTTCTTCGTAAATAACTCTCACTATTCTTACACAAATATATTCGCAAGCAGAGAGTATAAAAGTACACAACTTAATGCTTTAAAATCACCAGTACTCATTACTCT